>JARBWK010000009.1:91068727-91338988 GCA_030556195.1 Anolis apletophallus
TAGGAGTAAACAAGATATGTAAGCATGGATTGCTCTCCTAAATGAAACACTGATGCAATTTCCTTCTTTCTCAGTAGGATGGGTCATTCATAGGAAAGTTCCAATTTGTACTTCCAAGTTGGCCAAGGATACAGGCCTCTTGTTCAGAATATAGCAAGAGGGATCTTTGTGCCTAAAAGCCTGCTTGTAAGTCGTACTTACTGGGCATAGCTCATCTCTGTAAATTAGAAGGGCTAATCTCTGCTATAACTGCAGAACACCTCACTGGACAGATTCTCTACATATCTTCATGCTCTACAGCAGTGATTTTCAACAAGTGTGCCACGGAACACTAGTCTGCCATGAGAGATCATCAGGTGTGCCTTGGGAAATTACAGTGTAGAGAGAGAGAGAGCCTAACAGGAATCTTCAGGCAGCGGAAATGAGGCTTTCCTGGACGAAGCAGCAAAGCCAGCCAGCCTTGGCGTCCAGAACTTTCCTCCCCCTCCTCTCTCTCCCCTTCCCTTCTTTCCTTCCCTCCCTCTGTGTGCCAAGGGCTACCTGGCCGGGCTGCTTCCTGGCTCCTGGGCGTTCTTCTGCCCTCCTCCCCTCCGGCAGCAAGGAGGAGGAGAGGGAGGAGGAGACCACGAGAGCTGCCTCAGTCCGACCCCGTTTCTGGAGGCTCGAGGCGAGGCTTTCTGCCCTCTAGTCCCTCCACGCTAGGGAAGGGGAGCAACTCCTCATCTCCTGGCCTCTCCTGGCTGGGTTCTGGGTTCACTGCAGAACAGAGCAGAGGTTGGGATGCGCAGCTCCACAGCCCAGCTTGGTTCCTTCCCGATCTGGTCCCAAGGCGACAGCAGGGAATCCGAAGGGATGCGGGGGGAGGCACTCCTGGGGGGGCTGAACCCCTTTGGGAAGGAGAGCTGGGGGTGGCGATGGCTGAGAGCCTCCGCCGCAGTTTGTTCCGAGGCTCGGAGCCACCCCGTGTGCTCAATTCCTATTTGTCCTGCTCAGCCGAGCCCGCGTGCGATCAGCCACTCAGTGCAGCCCTCCCCCACGGGACCGTGATGGGCCTCCTGTGCATGGGCCTCCCAGGAGACAGGGGGCAGGAGGGGGGTTAGCAGAAGCAGTGGCGTCACGAGGACGGAGGGTGACAGTAAAATGACAGTTATAGTGTCATTTTGTGTCATTTTGGTTGGTGGTGTGCCCCAGGATTTTGTAAATGTAAAAAATGTGCCGCGGCTCAAAAAAGGTTGAAAACCACTGCTCTACAGGGCAAAATATCTGCTACCTGGAGTGCCATAAGTTGCCATTTCTATGTTGTGGCATAAAGAAATGCATATGATACTGCTATGATCGTATTGTAGACCAACAATACTGTCATAGCATAGTGAATAACCATTAGCAAGGAGCAATTGTTCAAAAAGAATGATAGGGCTACTATAAATGTAACTCTGGTCTTACTCAATTTTCAGATTGCTTGGGGAATGTCCGTGCAGCTAGGGCAATGATGGGAACAACCTAACTAAAATTATGTGAGCCAGTATGGTGTAGTGGTTTGTAGGCCTGGGGATCCAGAAGACTAAGTTCAGAATCCCTGCTCAGCCATGGACATCCAGGGAAAGGGAAAGGCAAGTCCCCTCCAAACAAATCAAGAATATCCCGCAATAATTTGTCTTATCGTAAGTTGGAAAGCACTTGAAAGCATGTAACAATGCAACAATTAACATCAATGTCATCAATTAAGTTGAAAATTTTCTAACAAATTTCTAAAGGATTAACTTACTTGAAAGTTTTAAAACCCACCAACATAAGGAATTGGTGTAACGTAAAACTTTAGCCTGAAGTGAATTACAGGATTAAGTTACTAATTGAGTTATTAATTCAATGAGCGAATGCTAATTAATTCAATGAGATAATGCTAATTAATCAATAGTTTTGACATTTTCCAATGGTTGTTTATTCACAGCCTAGTTCTCCTGGATTTTCATAAAACAACTTCTGTATTTTTTTGTTGAGGAGATTATAACATTTCCCAAAGGTCACAATATCCGAACAGGAGAGAAAAGAGAAGGTGCTAATCCCTGTGCTGGATTTTCTGGTGGTGGCCTGGACAGTGAAAATAAGTACTCTATATTACAAATAAATAGTATATGTAATGCAGGTCAACCCTACCAGTGTTATAGTTTAGTAATCTAATAGCAATCTGATGTTTAGTTTATTTAGTTGTACTTTTTGGTTTGTTTTACCTTTTGTTAAACATACCTTTTCCTGGGAGAAGTATTACTTTTAATGAATTTACATGAAGAAAATAGTCATATTAGGCTTGTAGGAAAAAATGGAAGGGGAGCAATAATACATCTTGATGCTGGCCAAGGATCAAGCCATAATGGTCCTATAAATCTAAAGCTTTTAATCAAGAGCAGTTCGAAAGAGGTGAATTTTATTGAGATCTTTTGAAACAAGCAGTCTCAGCAATTAAACCATTCCTTCACTCCACCTCATGGCTAAAACTAATTTATACAAATTACTAGAATCAGAAATTTGTTTTTATCTTTCGTATGATGAAATTTTAATATAAGGCAATAAATGAAGGTAAAAAAATAAAATTAATTAACCTGCCCTCTTTGTTAGAAAAGTTCTAACTTAATTTATAACCTTAATTTATTAGTAGTTAATTAATTAGATAGTTTCTATCACTTCTCCAGTTTTGGAGTAGCATGTTTTTGCAGTCATATTCTGCCTGTGGCCTTCCTACAGGCATCTGGGTGCCTACTAGAAACAGGTCATGAGTTCAAGGAGACCTCTGATCTCACCCAGAACAGTTCACAAAGGTATGTCATGCCTTCCAACGACACAGCAAATTCCATAATTATTAAAATATTGAATATTTTTAAAGTTGTGTGGAAACATGAAACTACAAAAATTACTATTACCACTGCAATAATTTAGCATATCTTCCAACTGTTCTGATTTTTTAAAGTTTTTCAGAACAACTAGCAGTTCATAAAAACCCAAAGAAATGTCTATGTTCTTTTGCTTTCATTTTCACAGAAATTTCATCCTCTGGTCTATTGTTTGAATTCAGTTCCACTGAAATCACATTCCCCTAGTCAGTATTTCATTAGCTTCTAATCTGAATTTGTCTTTTGATATAATTGATTGAATTGGATGTGTCCATTTGCCTTTGCAGGGTGTCCAAAAGCCAGAGTGGTGAACTATTATTTTACAAATGTCATGTGTCACAGCAACAATTCATGGAAAGGTTTCTTTGTGCTGCCGGTTGTAGTGTGGCCCATAAAATGTTGTTTGGCTAGATGCTATTTTTGTGTCTTTTGCTGTTTCACATGATTTACTGATTTTTCTGGTAAGGAAGATGCTCACTGAAAATAAAGGTGGTCGGCATATCAAAATGAAGGTGGAATTGAGTTCTTCAGTTCTTGTAATAGTTGAGCCTTTAAGTTATCTATCACTATCATTATGGTTGTTTTTATTCCAGCACATCAATTTTTTTTCCTGTGCTTCTCTTGCGGGTGCATTCATTTTAACACCAATTTGCTGTTGGCTTTCAGAAAGTGTGTGGTCTTCCTTCTATGGCAGATGGATTATTATGAGATGGACTTCAAATTTGTTTAGTGTGTGAAAGAGAAAGAAGTGACCTGAGTGGACATATGTCAAAAGAAAAATCAAGTCAAGCAAGGAGGTTGAAAATTATGACAGAAGTTGAAGGTGAACTACTAGAAGCAATGAGGCTGTTAGAACCAGCTGATGGATTCAACATAGGAGATATTTGCAATCATAGAGACAGGCTACAAAGTTTATGCTAATGGATAGGTTTTTATAGGGGTCAAAGAAAAAAGGCAATGGGGTGAGTTTATTGTCGCAATGTTGTGATCATTTCTGTTTTGGCTGTACAACAAAGAAAGAAGATTGCATCTAAAGAAAGGTTTTGCTGTTATAATTCAACATTAGCAATTCTTTGGAGGGGGGAAGCTTTCTGAGATTTTGATCAGATAAATTGGCAGTTCATTAGCAATTTCCAAATTTCAGATAGCTGTCATTACGAATACCTCCTTAGTGCAGGAAGGGCTTTGAAGCTGAGCATAGACCACTGAAGACTATGACAAGGTTGCTAAGGTAACGGTTATGTCCTAAGATTCTTTTTATGCATCAAACTTTCATCTTTCAAAATTTTTATAGGCAAGGCATAGTGAGATGAATGTTAAAATGCAACAGGAAAAAAAGAAGTCTGAGATATCTTCAAATGACAGATATGCGTTTGCGGTTGCAATTTAAATACTCTGATTAAAAACCCCAAAGCATTTTCTCATGAGCAGAGTTTTGGGAATCATGAGAGATCCCACAATCATGTCTTAAAACTTGGGATTCCTTGACTCTGCTTTGTCATTCCAATATTGTAGAATGTGTTTCTGATTCTTCTTAAAGTAACAGTTAGGGTGGGGCTATGTTCCCAAAAGCAAGGAAATTTGGATCGCAGATCAGTTCCCTCCTACTTGGCTCCTACAAACATCTTATTGGGTTGACTTTCACAACATCTATCATTTGATCTGTTTTACACCTAATCTATTATTTATTACTAGCTGTCCCCTGCCACGCGTTGCTGTGACCCAGTCTGGTGATCTGGATAATAAAGTAATGAAAAAGTGTTGGTTTCTAATATACTGTATGTGATTTCTTTATGCTTGTGGGTAAACAGTATTTCTTGCTGTTTCTTTGTCAGTGTTGATGTGGAGATTGTCTGGTTTGCCTACTCTGAAACATTCAACATATGATTGTCCTTCTTTAGGGGTCCCTTTCAAATCTATGATACTATATCTCTGTGTGTGTAAATCATATATATCTATAGCTATATCTATGGCTGGATGGCTTTGATTACATTTTCTTGCCCTGATGAAGGGATTTTGAATGGATGGCCTTAAGTATTTTCTGATGGTCATGGGGTTCTGTATGTGAAGTTTGCCCCAATTCTGTTGTTGGTGGGGTTCAGAATTCTCTTTGATTGTAAGAGAACTATAAATCCCAGTAACTACAACTCCAAAATGTCAAGGTCTATTTTCCCCCAAACTCCATCTGAGTTCATATGTGACAAGTTTGGTCCAGATCCTTCATTGTTAGGGTCCACAGTGCTCTTTGGATGTAGATGAACTACATCTCCCAAACTCAAGGTCAATGCCCATCAATGCCCATATTGGTTCAATTCCATCATTGGTCGAGTTCAGAATGCTCTTTGATTGTAGGTGAAGTATAAATCCCAGCAGCTACAACTCTCAAATGACAGAAAAATTGAGTAATGGTCAGTACTGGGTTAGTAGGTGACTTGTGGCCAAATTTGGTATCAATTCGTCCAGTGGTTTTTGAATTAAGTTTGTATATACTAGCTGTACCCTGGCCACGTGTTGCTGTGGCCCTCAGAAAACAGGAATTCCAGACAATCTGGGCTAGGAAACACCTCCCTACAAAAGTTTCTTGTAGGCAGGAAGAAGCCAGGCTTTTAAACTGAAAGGTTTTTCAAAGGTTATTAGGGTGGGCAATGTATATATGTATATGTGTGTGCATGTGTATATGTCTAAATGTATATGTTTATATGTGTGCATGTATATATGTATGTGTGTATATGTATTTATGTGTGTATATATGTGTATGTATATATATGTGTGTGTGTGTGTGTGTGCATGTGTGTGTGGTTTGTATATGTGTGCAGGCCTGGCCTACTTGGGCGCTCCAGACATTTTGGACTTCAGTTCCCACAATTCCTTCAGAACAGCATGGCTGTTAGGAATTGTGGGAGTTGAAGTCCAAAATGCCTGGAGGGCCCAAGTAGGTCCAGGCCTGGAGTATGAGATTTGTTACTGAACCCTGTGTCTCTTCAGAGGCCTGTGCAACCTCCTCCTGGTGTGGCTCCTCCTCTTCTCTTTCCCTCTGCCTTCCTTGCCTGGTGGCAGCAAAAGACCTCCCCTTCCTTGCTTGCTTGCTTGCTTCTTCTGTCATTCCATCCTTCTCTCTCTCTCTCTCTCTCTCTCTCTCTCTCTCTCTCTCAGCTCTAAAGGCTGCTTTGCTTTTAAGAGCAGCTTTGCTGGGCTGTTTGTTTTCTGGGGAAGGGGGGGTTCACCTCCTCTCCTTGGCTGGCTCTTGGCTGGCTCTTGGCTGGCTGTTTGCAGGGCTGGTTATTTGGCTCCTGAAGCAGGGAGCTGCTTTGCTACGGATGACTGTTTGTTTCCCCCTCGCACACAGGAGGGGGTGGGGCCAGGTTTTGTGCATGCATTGTAAGGGATTTTATTATTATTTTTAGGATGTTAAAGCTGTTTTCACTGTTTTGGCTTTTTTTAATTGTTGGTCATACCTTGGGGTATGAGACGTTTGGAGGCCAAATTTGATGTCAGTTGGCCCCATTGTGTTTTTTTTAGCCTACTCAGGATGCACAGAAGCTTTTTATATATTAAGATTATGGTGTGTGTGTGTGTATATACATACTGTCTTTTAGGACATCCCTAATCTTCCTAATTATTAATGCTGACATTAACATATATTAGAGTTGTGTGTGGAATTTGTTTCTCTTCATTTCTTTCTTGTCTTTCATTTCCTAAAGAGAACAGAACAGGAAAGACCCTCCCGCTACGGAAATTAGCTCGACATAAAAGCAAGAAGGAGTGAGTCCCAGCTCCTGGCCTGCTTTTTGGCGTCACAGAGTAAGAGGCACCCGGCTGTAGGCCCTAGCAGGCAGGGGCATTCCTGCATGCCATACACGCACTCTCCATGAAAAGGGAGTGCATGTGCGGCATGCAGGCACACCCATGCCTGTCAGGGACTGCAGCCAAGTGCTTCTAGAGTAGGAAGTGCTTGGCTGCAGGACCTGGCAGGTGTGGGCACTTTCTGGGCCTTCACGCTACACACACTCTCTCTCTTTTGTCTATGTGGTATGCAGGAGTGTCTGTACCTGCCAGTGCCTGCAGCTGAGAGCCTCATCTAGAATAGAAACATCAAAAAAAGGATGAAGGCTCCTTAAAGGGTGCAACAAGAAGGGGAGCTTGGGTGGGAAGCCTCCCCCTCCCCATAAAGGGCTGATAGAAAATGGATCTTTCAGCACTGGAGAGCAAAAACAGATATCTGCCCTCCTGGTTTTGGGAGGCTCCCAAAAACTGATTGGGACCGCCAGCGTAAGCCGGGACATGAAACGGGTCAGGGTTTACCCTGAATGCACAACCTTACCACATAACCCACATATCAGTGAGACAATCTGGAAATTCTTTGAAAATTGTTGTTCTTCAGATACTATTTGTGCACAAATAAAAATACGGTATACATGGAGTGAGAGAGAATGTTCGCACATTGTATTTAATTGCTGATAACTTTCTGCATTTTTCAAAAAGGATTACACCCACCCACCCCCCACCCACCCCCGCAAGGGTGCCTAGAAATTCAGATATAAGTATGACCAGATCTACTGAAGCACAGCACACCTCTAAGTTTAAGGGGCACTGCCAGGTAACCACAGCTCTCTATATCTCTATATGAACCTCACGACATCAGGGAAAAGGAAAACTTTGGTCAAGGTTTCAAAGACAAATTCCTGTCTCTTGTTATGTTCAGAAAGAGTCGAATACACCTCTCTGTTCAAGGTCTCACACTATCTAAATGGCCTGCACCAGAAATCCGTTTATCTACCTCCAAACAGTGTGCTATACCTGCTGGGATTTCAGCCTTTGTTTCCAGGGAGCTAAGCTGTTTCAAAGCAGACACTTGGCACACTAAACCTTCCCCTCTGGCTTCATTCATTATACAGAGGAACCAGTTCGAGTGAACTCCAACCTCTAGTGACCTTCCTCTGGTGAAGAAGAACACACTCCCTGAATTCATTCAGTGCAGCTGCAAGTCACTGCATAATTGACCTTTTTAAAAGTTCAAATATATTTTAAGTGCTAACTGTAATAACATGTCAAAGTACCCATTTTCCTCTTACAGATACTTTTGCAGTTTTCACAACGATTGAGCACTTGTGGAGCTACAGTGCCTTTAAAAAATTGATTTCATTGATATGTCAAGCTGGAATACTTTTTAAACATGTACTTGAGGGGGGGGGGACTTAATAAGAAGTCTACATTATATCTAAAAGAACCATTTTCAGCAAATAGATTCTCTGCTCAAATGGCCCACCAACAGGGTATTATAAATTGCTCAAATCCTGTTTTTCTGAGAGCAGACCAAAATACCAAGAGCACAGTCATGTTTGTGTTGTGTTTTTAGTGATGGGATAATGGATGTTGTTTCTAAAACTGTTAATCATCACATACAAAGGTTGACAGATCCATTAATGGCTTTGATACCCAGGAGGCAACATAGAAAATGGAGTTTCAAGGAAGTGAACATTTATTTTTCGAGTATTGGATCTGAATTACTATCTACCACTGCCACAAGTTAATTAAAGGAAATAACACCTATCTTCATCACTACGAGTTCGCTTGGAGCAATAAAGAGAGAGAGTTGTATGGCACAAGTATTCATAGACTAGTCCAATATGAGGAGCAGCATTATTGATGCATAGGATTGGTTTATGGGTTGCCTCCTTATTCAACAATTGATTTGATTGGTCTACTTTAGTTGAGACTTATCCATAGAATTTGAGCCATTATGTTCATATTTTGCAGCAAACGTGTACTCGCATTGTATTTGCAAGGAACCGTGCAGCAGAGCTGTTTTGAGTGGTCAGAAGACTATTACATACTGGTCCTCAAGGAGAAATCTCTGACCATTCAGCAGCCCAATGTGAAGAATTTGCAAAGCACTATGTAGAAAAAGTCACTCAGATCCATTCCAACTTGGGTGCTATTATTGATATAGTTCCAATGGATGTAACTTTGGTGCCTGCTTGTCCAGTGTTGATGGATACTTTTCCATTTGTATAGCCTGCGGATGTGGACAGGATCCTTGGAGGGGTGAGAGCTACCTCGTGTATTCTAGATTCTTGCCCTCCCTGGCTGATCAAACAAGCCAGAGGGGGACAGGCAGAGTGGGTGAAGGTGGTGATCAATGCCTCCTTAGAACAAGGCAAATTCCAGCTTGCCTAAAGGAGGCAGTTGTGAGACTGCTATTTAAACAGCCATCCCTGAACCTCTCCATAATGGACAACTATCAGCCATTCGTGAGCAAAGTTATAGAGCATGTGGTGGCCTACCAACTCCATGGATTTCTGGATGAAACAGATTATCTAGATCCATTTAAATCTGGTTTCAGGCCTGGCTATGGAACAGAGACAGCTCTGGTTGCCTTGGTGCATGACCTCCTCAGAGAGCTAGACGAGGGAGTATGTCCCTGTTGGGTTTCCTGGACCTCTCAGCAGCTTTCAATACCATTGACCATGGTATCCTTCTGGGCCATCTCACTGTGATGAGACTGGGAGGTGCTATCTTACAGTAGCTCTGGTCCTTCCTGCAGGACCGTACCTAGAAGGTGATACTGGGGGACTCCTGTTTGAACCCCTGGCCTTTGACCTGTGGGGTTCCTCAGGATTCCATTTTGTCCCCCATGCTGATAACATATACATGAAACCACTGGGAGAGGTCACCCAGAATTTTGGAACATGGTGCTACCTGTATATAGATGACACCCAGTTCTACTACTCCTTTACACCTAATGCCAAGGAAGCTGTCCTGATCCTAAATAGCTGCCTGTCATCAGTAATGGACTGGATGAGGGCAAACAAATTGATACTTAATCCAGACAAGACAGAGTTACTCCTGGTCAATCAGAAGGTAGATCAGGGAATAGGGATTCAGCCAGTGCTTGATGGGGTCACACTCCCCCTGAAGACTGTTTGGGGTCCTCCTGGACTCAGCACTGAACCTGGAGGCCCAGGTATTTGCCATGGCTGGGAGGGCCTTTGCCCAATTAAAACTTGTGCGCCAACTGCACCTGTTCTTTGAGAAGCAAGATCTGGCCACAGTGGTCCATGCCTTAGCTACATCCCATCTGGATTATTGTGACATGCTCAATGTGGGGCTGCCTACGGAGAGTGCTTAGAAACTTCAGCTGGTCCAAAGAGCTGCAACCAGGTTGCTAACTGGGGCTGGCAACATGAAGCGGACAACCCCCTGTTGCAGCAGCTCCACTGGCTGCTAGTCTGTTTCTAGACACAATTCAAAGTGCTGATTATTACATTTAAAGCCTTAGACAGTTTAGGTCCAGGCTATTTCACCAACCACACCCCTTGTACAAACTTGCCCAGGCCCTGAGAGACCCTCCCTCTCTCTCCAGCGGTCCTACCCTAATTTTGATTGGGGGGGCTGAGTTTGGCCTTCTCGGTGGCTGCACCTTTTGTATTGTTATCCCAATAACCTCTGGGATATAATCCCTGAATAAACCCAGTTTGGAAGCCAGAATGGCCCCCTCCCTGCTGTCTCTCCAGCAGCAGGCTAAAACTTTTCTGTTCCGGCAGGATTCTAAAGATGAAGGCTTTTAAGATCAATTCAGAGGCTGTTGTGGTTTTAACTTTGAATGTTCATCAAATATGTTTGAATGGTTTTAACTGTGAATCTTTTAATACAGTTTATATTTAATTCTGTTTTAATATTTGTATATTCATATCTTTTAAATGCTGTGCTAAGATTTTTATGTTAACTTGCTTTGAGTCCGCTTTGGGGGATATAAACCAGGGTAATAATAATAATAATAATAATAATTTTTAAAGATCAAACTACAAAGACTCTGGCACAAGCCAGTAAAGGTAGCTTACCATCTGTCAGCTGCAAAAAACCACCCTACTCGGATCTGCATGCATTATTCACCAATAAATCACAAGGTCCTAAACATTTGGGAAATGTCCGACGTGTGATCCAATACAACAGCCAACATAGTGATCTTGTTTGTTGTGTACTAATCTTGTTGTAGATGATTAATAATAATAGCTAAATTTTCTCTAAGATTTCCCACAATGTTTATGTTACCACAAAAAGATATAATCCTGAATAAGTAGTCCTTTCTCACTTGTGTCTATTCAGCATATACATATATATATATATATATATATATATATATATATATATACACACACACACACACACACACACACACACACACACACACACACACTTCTGCTGTGGGATACATTACAAATTTAATTCAGTCTGTCTGAATAATTAGTTTGGCATGAGATAGCCGAGATCTGAAAACACAGTAAACTTCAGTTACACTTCACTTTTGGAATTACGACTATGTTCTGGCCTGCTTTTGTCTTGCAGTCATAAGGACTAGAAACTTATTTTAATACTAGCTGTTCCCTGCCACGTGATGCTGTGGTGATCTGGATAATAAAGTAATGAAAAAGTGTAGGTTTCTAATATATGTAATTTCTTTATGCTTGTGGATAAACAGTACTTCTTGTTGTTTATTTGTTTCTTTATCAGTGTTGATGTAGAGATTGTCTGGTTTGCCTACTCTGGAACATGGAACATATTATTGTCTTTCTTTAGAGGTCCCTTTCAAATCTATGGTATTATATCTGTCATATACATGTGTGTGTAATATATTTATCTATATCTATGGCTGGGTGGCTCTTTGTCTGGAGGGCTTTGATTATGTTTTCTTGCCTTAGTGAAGAGAGTTGGACTGGATGGTCTTAAGGCAGCATTTCTCAACCTGGGGGTTGGGACCTGGGGGGGGGTCATGAGGGGGTGTTAGAAGGTTGCCAAAGACCACCAGAAAATACAGTATACTGTTGGTCATGCAGGTTCTGTATGGGAGGTTTGGCCCAATTCTATCGTTGGTGGGGTTCAGAATGCTCTTTGATTGTTGGTGAACTATAAATCCCAGCAAGTACAACTTCCAAATGTCAAGCTCTATTTCCCCTAAACTCCATCTGTGTTCACATTTGGGCATATGGAGTATTCATGCCAAGTTTGGTCCAGATCCATCATTGTTTAAGTCTACAGTGCTCTCTGGATGTAGGTGAACTACAACTCCCAAAATCAAGGTCAGTGCTCACCAAACCCTTCCAGAATTTTCTGTCCATTATGGGAGTCCTATGTGCCAAGTTTGGTTCAATTTCATTGTTGGTGGGGTTCAGAATGCTCTTTCATTGTAGGTGAGTTGTAAATCCCAGCAACTACAAATCCCAAATGACAAAATCCATTTTTTGAGTGATGGTCACTCCTTGGGGTAGTAGATGTATAATGTCCAAATGTAGTAGCAATTCGTCCAGTGGTTTTTGAGTTATGTTAATTCCACAAACAAACATTACATTTTTATTTATATAAATATCCAGCTATAAGCATTCAAGTTTCGATGACTGCTCTGTTCCCCAAAGCGACTTCCATTTTTGTAGTGAAATATGGAAAGTTTCCAATCACAGTCAATGTTTTAGTCTATAAAGGGCTCCTGGTCTTTCTGTTGTTTTTGCTGTCACTGATTAAAGTGTCTACCCTTCTGAAAATCAGTCCATATGGCAGCTACCTCGGCTGTGTATAACTGAGATAAACACCTTGGCTCTGCCATCATTCAGGTTGAATTTAAATTATCATGAGCCAGGCAGGAATGGACTGAAAGCTAAGCAGGTGTCACCTGTCACCAAATAGCTTGCCTCCTACTGCTTCTGACTATGAATCAATACTAGCCTCCTTCTAACATTACTGAGACAATACACCCCAAAAAGGTACTGTAAGATGAAACATATGTGCTTAAACCCGTGTGTGCATTATACCAGCATAAGCATGGTACAAGTAATGGTGGCAGAAGAAGAAAAATGATGGGCACAGTAACCATGAAAGATATCTGGCATTGGAGAAAGAGGTTGCCTGGAATTGATTATTTTGTGTGTCTTCCCTCAATGCCATTTCACATCCATGGAAAATGAGTAGCTCCTACTAGCCCATGCACCTCTGTAGACCTTCTGCAAATCTCTCAAAATGGCAACATGTAGTGGCAGTGCATCTCTTCCTGTCACCAATTTGAGCATTGCTGCAGGGGGAAAAACCCAGGATATTTGTCATGGGGTTTTGGAATGCTTATGAAAACATTTTTTGACATGTTTTCATGCAAAAATTGCCTGAAATTCATGCTGAAGCTTTAAAATGGGCGGCTCCGGGGAACTAGTGGGATCTTCAGGTTCTATAAAAATGGTGCTCAGGAGCTGCCTTTTGTCCCATTACTTTTTATTGAGTCACTCCAACTGCAGTCGGCTTCTTCCTCTTGTCCTACTGCCTTCCATTTTATCAAGGATTTATCTCTTCCAATGAATCGTGTTGTCTCCTGACGTATCCAAAGTACAATAACTTCAGTTTAGCTTTGTTTGCTTCTACTTTGAGTTTAGGCTTGATTTTCTCTAGTGCACACATATTTATTTCTTTGGAAGTCCAGAGTATCCTCATACCTTTGCTCCAACACAGTTTTTTAATGAATTAATTTTCCCGGAAGCTTTCTTCATTGTTCAGCTTTCACATCATATGTATAAATAAAGAATACTACAGCGTGGATGATTCTGACTTCGACATTTAAATGAGAAATTACTATAGTAATAAGAAGGTGATTCTAGAGTTTAGTCTCTAGAACAGGGCTGTCCAACAGGGCGGCCCGTGTGCCGGATCCGGCCCCCCAGCCTGTTGGACACTGGCCCCGCCGCCTTGTCCCTCCCGGTACTCCCCAGCAAGATGCCCGTGGCTTTTTTTAAAAAAATTCAAAATTTTTTTGAAAAAATGGCGCCCTTCCAACACCTCCCGCTTGGGGAGGAGGAGGAAAGGAAGGACAGGGAGGAGGGAAGAGAGCTGGCTCCTTCTCCCTGCCGCAGCCGCTGGGAGGAAAGGAAGGAAGGCGAGAGGGCCTGGCAGGGAAGAGGCAGCGATCCGCTGCCTTCTCCCTGCCAGGACGCTCCCTCCCTCCTTTCACCCTGGCAGCGGCGTTCCGTTTGGGACACCGCCGCCGGGAGGAAAGGAAGGAAGGACGGAGGGGGGCCTGGCAGGAAAGGCAGCGATCCGCTGCCTTCTCCCTGCCAGGACGCCTCCCTCCCTCCTTTCACCTTGGCAGCGGCATTCCGTTTGGGACGCCGCCGCTGGGAGGAAAGGAAGGAAGGAAGGAGGGGGCCTGCCTTCCCTGAAGAGGCGGTTCCGCGATCCGCTGGGAGGAAAGGAAGGCCTTCCCCTGGCAGGGCCAGGGACGCTCGCCCCTCCCTCCTTTCACCCTGGCAGCGGCATTCCGTTTGGGATGTAGCCGCCGGGAGGAAAGGAAGGAAGGACGGAGGGGGCCTGGCTGGGAAGCTCCTCCCTCCTTTTCACCCTGGCAGCGATCCGCTGAAAGGAAGGAAGGAAGCGGAGGGGCCCATGACGCTGCCTTCTCCCTCCCTCCCCTTTCACCCTGGCAGCGGCGTTCCATTTGGGACGCCGCCGCCGGGAGGAAAGGAAGGAAGGACGGAGGGGGCCTGGCAGGGAAGAGGCAGCGATCCGCTGCCTTCTCCCTGCCAGGACGCCTCCCTCCCTCCTTTCACCCTGGCAGCGGCGTTCCGTTTGGGACGCCGCCGCCGGGAGGAAAGGAAGGAAGGACGGAAGGGGCCTGGCAGGGAAAAGGCAGCGATCTGCTGCCTTCTCCCTGCCAGGACACCTTCCTCCCTCCCTCCTTTCCCCTGACCAGAGGGAGGCGAGATCTGGGTGACAGCTCTCTCGCAGGCTTGGATGGCTCGTGGGAAGCGAGCGCCTGGTTCTCGCTTCCCCACGAGCCATTCAGGCCTGCGAGAGAGCTGTCGCCCGACTCACGCCTCCCTCTGACCAGAGGGAGGCGAGATCCGGGTGAAACCCCTCCTGCAAGCTTGGATGGCTCGCGGGGGACGCGAGAACCCGGCTGGCGGGAGAGGTTTCACCTGGATCGCCTCCTGGGTGACGCCTTCAGCTGCTGCTGAGGGCGGGGCCGAGGCGGGTGGGGCGTGGCCAGGGTGGGGGCCGAGCGGCCCCCCAGGTCATCAGTGACCAAACAACGGTCCGGTAGATGTTGGACAGTACTGCTCTAGAACATTGTTTATGATCTACTTGTGCAGGTAGGTTGATTTTATTTCAGACTAGCTTGGGGACCCGGCGGTGCCCGGGTTATTTGAGGAAGGCATTGTGTGCCAAGGTTGGTTCCTATTAGATGTTTATGTGGCTTGCAGTGGTCTCAGGAACTTAGTGAAGATACTGCAAGTCCCATTGGCCATGGTCCATCCTCCTCCAAACAGCACCAGAATGTAGAGTGGGTCATGGGGGCTGTGTGTGTCACATTTGGTCTTGATCATTTTCTGGATGAGGGTTGCAGTGGTCTCAGAAAGTGAGTGAAGGTACTGCAACTCCCATCATCCATGGTCTGTCCCACTCAGAACTGCACCAGGGTGTCGAGTGGGTCATGGGTACTCTGTGTGCCAAGTTTGGGCCTGGTCTCTGATTTGTAGGGGCTGCAATGTTCTGTGGGAAATGAATTGGGTGAGGGTACTGCAAATCCCATCAGTTGTGAGCCATCCTGCTGTAAACCGCAGCAGGTTTGTAAAGTGGGCCATTGGGCCTCTGTGTGCCAAGTTTGGTCCTGATTCATCATTGGTGTGGGCCACAGTGCTCCAAGGAAGTGAATTTAAGTACTGCAAGTCCCATTTTCGATGGTCCATCCTCCCTCAAACTGCACCAGGATGTATGGTGCATCTTGGGGGGTCTGTGTGCCAAGTTTGGTCTTGTTCTGTCATTGTTGGGGGCCTAGTCAGGAAAATCAAGTTGAGGACGCCTAACAATATCCCATGAGCTGAGGCCTAGTCAGGAAAATCAAGGTTACTTGCAAAATGTCTGAAGAGATTTTAAACATGGAGCAAGAAGATGAAACCAACGTGTTTGTTCTGCTGTTCCAGACATTAAGCAAGCAACAAGGAAGGAGATTCCACCTAGACATTAGGAAGAACTTTCAAATGATAAAAACTGATCAACAGCTGATCAATTGGAAAGCCTCAAATGATGCTTCATTCTCCTTCTTCTTTAAACAGTGCTTGGATAGCTGTCCTTCCAGAATGTTTTACTGTACTCCTGCATGGTAGTGAATTAGCATGCAATACCATGCACAATGCTAAATGGTAGAGGTGTGCAATTTGGTCAAAAGGCATGCCGTTTCAGGGCCTATTGTCAGCTGACCCCTCACTTTGTTTACCAGGAAGTTTCTCAAATGGGGAGAGATGTTTTCGTTTTCATTCTGCAAAGATTCAGCCTATTGGCTACAATGGGAAATTTAAAGGCTCAATCTTCAACCATAAGTCTCAACTGCATGAAACCTACCTTAGTTTTAGACCCCATTTATAACTGTAGGTCTGTCAAGTTTCAAAACAATTCACCAATACACTGATTTTTAGAATTATTTTAAGTTTTACTCATAACATTTTTAAAAAACAATACAAACCACAAGAGAGGGGTCTGGGAATTGTAATCACTGGTTGTGTCCATTCTCAGCCAATCAGAGCATTGACACAACCAGGCTTTTTATTGGCTGAGAAACAGGGGGGGGACTTTAACCCCCATCACTTTTCATTGCCTGCCCTATGCAAGGGCCGGGCCCTCTCTGGAGGAGGAGTCTAGGAAAGTTTCCAAAAAAAGAAATGGAGGGATGCTACTTCTGCTGGGGAGGGAGAAAAGAAAAGATGTAGTAGATCCCTGTCTCAGGTATGCAGACTTACCTCTTTCCTCTCCAGGAACCAATAAAATCCAACTCACTTAATCCATTTTGCTGGGATTTGCAGCTCCCACCTCCCCATTCTGTTTTTTTATATTATAAAAAATGGCCCACTGAATATTAGAATTCATTTTTATTCAAACTGATTTGGGCTCAAGTCTACTAAATGGCCCTTGCATTCTCTTAAAACAAGTATGAGTCTCCTAGTAATACTATGACATTCATCACCTTTAACTTCATTTATATAACAATTACTGAATCTCTATATATAATAAAGCGGAATGTTTGTATGTTTGTGTATGTATGTATGTATGTATGTGGCAGCGTTCTGATTGGCTGCCACTTTCACAGGCCACCGCGACCAGCGCGGGTGATGGACCTGCACCAAACTTGGCACACATCCCCCCCCGACCCTCTTTATGTCCTGGTGCGGTTTGGGGGAGATGGACCACGGATTATGTGCTTTGTAGTACTTTAAATCCCTTTGGTTCCCACGGACCACTGCGTTCCCCAACAAAGACCGATAAAGACCAAACTTGGCACACAGAGCCCCCATGACCCATTCTACATCCTGCTGCAGTTTGAAGGAGGCTGGACCATGGATGATGGGACTTGAAGTACCTACACTCACTTCCCGAGACCGCTACGACCCTCATCCAATGACTGATCAAGACCAAACTTGGCACACAGAGCCCCCATGACCCACTCTACATCCTGCTGCAGTTTGCAGGATGGTGGACTATGGATGATAGGACTTGAAGTACATTCACTCATTTCCCGAGACTGCTGCAACCCTCATCCAATGACTGATCAAGACCCAAGTTGACACATAGAGCTCCCATGACCCACTCCACATCCTGCTGCAGTTTGCAGGAGGGTGGACCAATTACTTCTACTCATTTCCTGAGACCACTGCTCCACTCATCCAATGACGAATCAACACCAAACTTGGCACACATAACCCCCCTGACCCACTCTACGTCCTGGTGCGGTTTGAGGGACATGACCCATGGATTATGGGATTTGTAGTACTTTCAAACACTTTGGTTCCCACAGACCACTGAGGCCACCAAAAAGGACCAATACAGACCACACTTGGCACACACAGCCCCCATGACCCACTCTACGTCCTGGTGCAGTTCGGAGGAGGGTGGACCATGGATGATGGGACTTGAAGTACCTCTACTCACTTCCCAAGTCCGCTGCGACCCTTATCCAATTACTGATCAAGACCAAACTTGGCACACATAACCCCCATAACCCTCACGTCCTGGTGAGGTTCAGGGGAGGACTGACAATGGATGATGGGATTTGTAGTACTTTCACACCCCTCTGTTCCCACAGACCACTGCGGCCCCCAACAAACACCGATAAAGACCACACTAGGCACACAGAGCCCTCATGACCCACTCTACATCCTGGTGCTGTTTTGTGTGAGACGGACCATGGATGATGAGACTTGAAGTCCCTTCACTCACTTCCTCAAAACAATGCAACCCTCATCCATTCACCAATACAGACCAACCCTCATCCAATGACTGACCAAGACCCAAGTTGACACACAGACCCCATGACCCACTCTACATTCTGCTGCAGGTTGGAGGAGGGTGGACCACAGATGATGGGACTTGCACTACCTTCAGTAATTTCATGATACCACTGCAACTCCCATTACTGATGGATCAAGACCAAACTTGGCACACAGAGCCCCCATGACCCACTCTACATCCTGCTACACTTCTCAAATGACCCGGGCACTGCCGGGTCCCCAAGCTAGTTATAAATATATATCACTATATTTTCCTAAAATCCATCTGCAAAACATTTACAAAATAATTACAATACATAAAAAGTATGTTGCTCTATTTTAAATTCAGTATGTTTTTATTCAATATGCTTAAATCTATATTGTAAGACAAAGAATTTATATTGCAGTAATTTATTGGTGGTATCAAAATGTCAGGTAGTTGAAAGTTACTTACACAAATTTAGCAATTCTGGAGGGGATACTAAAGAAAAAGTCCATGCAAAACAAGTGGGTCCTACTGGACCAGTTGTCCAGGAAACTCTTAGAGAAGAATGCGACTGGAAAATATTGAACTGACAAAACAAATTATTTATAATCTCTGGTTTTTATAAAAGCTGAGAACCTAGAGCTAGCTGTAATGGGCCACTGGGCTAAACTGTAGTATCAATTTATTTCCATAATCATAGGCAGCAATGCCTTCAATAAAAACAACAATATAGCTTTGAAAGGAAAGATTGACATCTTTAAAATAGGTAAGATTTAACAGCTGGTTGCTTTTCTTTTTGATTTGTAAATTACTTTGTAAAATAAATGTTTGGATCTGTTCACTTGCATCAACACAGAGCATAATCACACAGAAATATATAAGTACAATGGCATATAGTTTGAATAATGAAAGATCCATTGGTTTGATGCAAATGCTCACTCTAACAGACATGTTAGAATAGCATAACATTCATATCAATTATATAGCATCCTCTGAGGTACAAAGTACTTCATATCTATCACAATTTCAAAACATTTCAATCCAGAAGACTTATCTCCACATGCAAGAACAGAATTGTAGCCCAATTATTTCATCTAAGAAGTAAAAAGTAGACCATAAAAATTATACTAGGAAGACAAATGAAGAATAAAGAGTCCAGAAGTGCTGAGCTTTGAACTGACTTCTAGGCTTCCAAATTCCTAGACGAAGGGTATCATATTACACAAGAGAAAGACACATCTGTTTTGTTTAGTTGAATTTTAAAGTCTATCTTTTCCGAAAGAAAAGAAAAGAAAAAGAAATTTAAGACAATTAACAAAACCCCCAAAATACAAGAGTTAGGAGGACACTTCAACATATGGTTTTAAAAACCTATTTCAGGACCCTGGACAAGGCCCCCAACAGTGATTCAGAATTCCCTATACTAAGGAATACTGTTAGCAATCTTTCAACTAAGATTGTGATTCCTAAACTAGTCCACGGGTGTTTTAGACTTTGACTCCCAGAAACGTCAGCCAGCATGGGCAACTGTTGGGAATTCTGGGCACTGAAGTGAAAAACATCTGGAAAAATAGTTTGTGAACCGCTGAACTAAGGCAAAAGAAATTGCTTCAGTGTTGAAGTGAAACAACTGTCATCAATTACCTTTCACAAGTAGCCACGGGTAGAGCTTCCTGATGTTGTACCTACCTAGATTGCAGACTAGTAACACTGGCTTCTTTTGGGAAGTAGGGTTTCATGTTGTGGAGACTTCTTGGGAAGATTCTCAGACACATTTGCTATCTGCAATCCTGTCTTCAGAGTCTGATGACAGAGCTTCCACTTCAGTGATCCAGAAATGAGGGGCAGATCCTGTTTCCATTCAGGAAAATTTGGAGAGTGAACCATTAATAGATCATCATCTGAAGACTATTTATCTTGGGTTATGACAACTATATGTTACGGCATGTGCAGCCCAATTTTACACAGATGTACCCATAATCAAATCCAACTGTCCCATGAGATTTGGAAGGCTAATGGCTAATGTTTCTCAGGAAAATATTTCCCTTATAACATTAATGTGGCATATGCAAAGGAGAATCACTATTGAGAAAACAAGCTCAATCCTCCCCTTCACCATTAGTTTTGAGGAACAATTGCCCCTCTTACATAATTCTTCCCCTAATCCATATAATGGAGATGGCTTTCCATGGGGAAAAAATCTCTATAACCATTGGAAGGGTTGCACTCTCCTGCCTCAGGAAGAGTTCTATATGTCTGTATTGTCCCAGTAAGCTCCAAGGTTGAAGGGCTCACAGCTGTCCATGTGATGCCATGTTGGCTCCTTCTCCCTCTACTCCCAAGCAAGTGTGAATGCTGAATGCCACCCAGCTACAGTAATACAGTCCCTTTATGTGCCACTGCTTCTCTTTTCATTTTTAGAACTGAGATACTTGTGTGTTCATGTTCACAGAATACTCAAGGGATGATAGTCATGATTATGACAGATATTCAGATAATGTAGATACCGTATTTTTCGCACCATAAGACGCAGTTTTTTTCCTCCCAAAGTAGGAGGAAAAATCAGCCGCGTCTTATGGAGCGAAGGGGGGGGGGGGGAGGCGATAGTAAGCCTTTCCCTTGGCCGCCTCCTCCTCCGTCCCGCCTCCTCCTCCGCCTCCTCCTCTGCCTCCTCCTCTGTCGTCGCCCGCCGCCGCCCGCCTCCGTTACCGCTGCCCGCCTCCGCCGGGCCGCCGCCCACTGCCGCCCGCCTCGCCGCCGCCGCCTACCTCTGCCTCCCTCCCTCGCCGCCCGCGCATGGGCAGTAGGTCCCAAGCGCGTCTGACGTCTGGCGCAGGCGCTTGGCGCACTAGCGCAGGCTGCACGCCTGGCGCTCGGGACCTGTCTGTCCATGCGGTGGCGGGCGGCGGTAACGGAGGCGGGCAATGGCGGGTGGCAGCGACGGAGGCGGGGCGGCGGGGGCGGCGGGCGGCGGCGGGCGGCGGCGGGCGGCGGCGTGGTGGCGGCGGGCGGCGGGCGATGGTGGCGGCGGGGCGGCGGGGCGGCGGGCGGCGGCGGGCGGCGGCGGCCGCGGGCGGTGGCAGGTGGCGGCGGGCGGAGGAGGAGGCGGGCGGCGGCGACGGAGGCGAGCGGCGGCAGGCGGCGACGGAGGAGGAGGAGGCAGAGGAGGAGGCGGGACCGAGGAGGAGGCGGCCAAGGGAAAGGCTTAGGGATGGCGGAGGGCACCGAGGAGGGTCCACCCTTCCAGGTGGGCAGGCCGCGCTTCAAGCAGGCAAGTGCCGGGGCCCACTTTTTGGCTCAAAATATTTTTTTCCAATTTTCCTCTTCTAAAATCTAGGTGCGCCTTATCAGCAGGTGCGTCTTATGGTGCGAAAAATACGGTATATGAAATGTATCTAATATCTTACTTTTTTATGATTGTAGTACACACTTTGAAACTTCATTCATTTTTATTATCTATTATTAAACAGCTCGGCTTACAATGAGCCAGCCCCAGAACATACACAAAGGAAAACATGACCTCTGCTTCAAAATACTCACAAGCTCAGGAAAGAAAGAAATGGCATAAAGAGAAGCTGATGTCATTCACATTCAGAAGAACCAGAATTTCCTTTCCAATGATACAACTTTTTCATAGATTAGGCTAAACTTTTTTCTTTCACAAACACTAGTATATCTATATTTCAAAATGATTTCATATTGTCAGTGGATGCCTGCAAAAATAACTGGCTATGTACTTTTTTGTGTTGAAGCCTTGAACAAACAGCTGACAGATTTTCGTTGCCTTTAAGCAGCAAGCTGCCTCCCAATAAATATTGCTTTCTTGACTTCAAATTAGGTTTCTGTAAACATGCATAGAGACTAGCAAGACCTTTTTCAGGAGCCCTCTTTGGGCATTTGAAAAGCCTGCAGACTTAATATGTGAGGACAGGGAGTAAAAGACAAGCGCACTCTCTTTCCACAAAAGTACCACAGGTCCAATATACTGAAGCCAGACTGTTGACTGGGGCTGGTTGCAGAGACCATATAATTTTTCTGTAGGTAAAAGTAAAGGTTTTCCCATGACATTAAGTCTAGTCATGTCTGACTCTAGGGGGTTGGTGCTCAATCTCCATTTCTAAGCTGAAAAGCCAGCATTGTCATGTGGCCAACATGACTGCATGGAGTGATGTTACCTTCCTGTCGGAGTGGTACCTATTGATCTACTCACATTTACATTTTTTCAAACTGCTAGGTTGGCAGAAGCTTGGGCTAGCACCGTGAGGCTCACGCCGCTTCCCGAATTCGAACTTGTGACCTTTTGGTCAGCAAGTCCAGCAGCTCAGTGGTTTAACCCACTGCACCACCAGGGACTCCTATTCTTCTGTATAAATAGCATTACTTGTTTATTTTGGGGCCCATTCTAAGTGCTGCTTATGCTCTGTAAAGCCCTACTTGCCTCTTCCTGCTTTGACTTTCTGATCAGATGGATGAAAATCTCTCTACTCACCACTTCTCTCTAGCCTAATGCCAAATTAGGCACGAAACTCTTCTTTCCAAACTCTTCTTTCCAACTCTCCTTGTTGTCTCTCCCTCTCCCCCCCCCCATCTACTCTCACACCCCTTTTCCCACTATTTATATCTGCTCCTACCCGTCTAATCTATTCTCTTTTCTTCTTTTGTAGTAGGCCACTAAATGGACTGGTGTCGCTTACTATGTATATACGGGGGTTTTTTTTACTCTGTTTGCTCTCTGTACTATTGAATTTCTTAATAAAGCTATTTTTTAAAATCTGAAAAAAAGAAGAGAGAACGCATGTCCCTATATCAAGTTTTAAGATCTTCAGAGGAGTGCTTTCTCTCAGCCCCACAACCATCACATGCATGTTTGGTGAGAACCTGGGGGAGTGTTTAGGGTGACTGCTGAGACCATGCAGATCCCACTGTTAAGAGGCTAGGTTGGCCCCCTCTCTTTCCAAATGAACCCAAAGCGTTTTGACTTACCCAAGCTTTTAATTGTAAAATGGCCATTACAGAAGTTAATTTGAGTATGAATTTTTAACATCAGTTTAATGTTTTAACTGGGTTTTTTGTTTTCTTGCACATTAAAGCATCAATATTTTTTGACTTTGTGTTATGCCTTATTTTAACTGGCTCTAATTTAACGTTTATTGTTTTGCCCTAACAGCCTTTTTAAATTCCATTGTGATTTTAAAAAACAGTGCCTTGCCTTGGGAGAGCCAGCATGGTGCAGTGGTTTGAACATTGGACTAGGAGTCTGGAGAGCAGAGTGCAAATCACACCCAGCCAAAAAAATGCATTGAGTGACCTTGGTCAAGTCTTGCTCTCAGCCTTAGAGGAAGGCAAAGGTAAAAACAAACTCTTACAAAAGAAACCAATGACAGGGTCATCTTCAATTTGCCAAGGGTTGGAAGTGACTTGAAAGTACTCAATAACAAACACTGCCTTGAATCCTGTGTTAGGCGAAAGTCAAGATATAAAATAAGTAAAGAAATAATAAACCCCAAAAACATTATTTGAAATTTTCTTACTTCTTATATATTGTCATATACCCCGACCCTGCTAATCACATTATCTGCTAATCACAGATATCTTTTAGACAGGAAGTATGGAATAAACATTATCCAACTTTTAATACCACAACTTATCTTCAGGTGACTGCAGTCTAAGGCTTCAACCGTTTGCTGTCACTCTCAGAATGGCTTCTTTCCATGCATCTTTTCATACAATACTTCCTTGCATCAATTCACACAATACATACACCTCCTCCTCCTTTCCTTTAGAAAATATTTTCTGTATCTAACAGATTTCCTATTCACTGCCTCCTAATGAAGTATGAACAAAGCCTCATTCCTTTGTCAACACTCTGAAGTCTCTGGAGCACAACTGAGGAGCTTTGTCAATCACTCTCTCTTCTCATATGCCATGACTTGCATGTATAGATTAGCAGCATTTGATTACTGACTTACTTGTAATGCCTTCAAATAAACTTCAGTGTTTTTGCATAATAATCCACCAGAAGGAACCTGACCCTTTAAAATCAACTAAGTTTATTTCTAACTTCTACAAAGGTATTTTCAGAATTTCATGAGTTCACATTTTAGTTTTTATTTCTGAATCTCCACCCTTTTGTATTTAACGGCACTAAACATTTCGATCTGAGCAGAAACGCCTGATCGATAAATAGATTCTTGCGGTCTTTTATTCATATAACTCAATGCCTCTATGATACTTTCTTTTAGCATCCAATATTTAATATTCCTTAAGATCTGCAAGTAATTCTGCCTTTAAATGGAATTATGGGGAGCAGTGTAGCTCCGACGATAGCTAACATCTTCATGATACACCTAGAGAAAAGAATGTTATTCGGAGAACACAAAGACCACATAACAACTAAGATAAAGATCTGTTATCGATATATCGATGATCTATATCTCGTAACACAGGGAGACTTAGATATGACTGCCCTAAATGACTGGCTGAACCGTTGGCACGAGGCCATTACCTTTACTTTATCACATGACAAACAACAAATTAACTATCTAGATGTAATTACTTACACACACAATGGTTCTATCCGAGTTAAGAACTACAGGAAACCGATCCAGAAAAACAGTATATTACATTACAAGAGCTTCCACACACACAGCTTAAAAAACAACCTACCATATGGTCAACTGCTGAGACTCAAAAGGAATTGCACAGACGAGACACATTATCACCAAGAAGCGAACCTACTTCTTAACAACCTTAGCCACAGGGGTTATCCAGAAGCGATACTCTACAAAGCCAAACAAAGAGCAGATCGCCTAGACAGACGATCTCTCTTTCAATCAAAATCTAAAAGAAACACCAACAGGATAACATGGCCCCTTACTCTGAGCCCACATAAGAACAAAATAGTAAAAGTAGTAAAACGCTACTGGCCATTAGTGTCCAACATATGGGGACTTGAAGAATTCCCTATGCTGGCACATAAAAGAACCCAGAACATAGGAGACATACTCTCCCACACCGACCTGCAAACACCCTCCCTGAAAAGTAATCTAACTGTGGGCACATACCCGTGTGGTTCGTGCAGTATCTGTAAACATATCAGACAACTTAAAACTGTAACCAGTACCACCAACAATAGACAATTTAAGTTAAAATCTTATGCCAACTGCCAAACAATAGGGGTCGTGTACTTACTCGAGTGTAGCTGCTCCTTGCAGTACACAGGTTACACCAGTAGGAGTCTAAGAGAAAGAGCTCTTAAACATAAATCGAGAATAAAATTAAAATCCACCGACTCCACCCTTTACTCTCACTGTACCACCCTAAACCACACGTTTGAACAAATAAAGATCCAAGTGATAGAGAAGGTTAAATGCCCCCCACACAGTGACAAAGTAAACATTCTCAAACAAAGAGAAACGTACTGGATAGTACAGATGGCCACAGAGAAACACAAAGGAGGCCTTAATGACCCCTTATCCATCAATGCGTTACTCAATAAATGAAGAAGCGACCCCTTTAAGTCCCCTACTTAACAAACGAGAAAGTGGCCCCTTTAAATCCATTCCTTGCATCTTCTACTTAAACCTCCCATTGACTGACCTTCGGTACCATATCCTGCCTATGGAATGGTCCGTCCTCCACGCTACTGAGAAAGCCCACTAAGGTAATTAAAAATACTTTTATTTGATGATACAGACCACTATGCTACTTTCAACACCTTTCATTAGGTTTAAACTTGAAACATTCATTATTATTTACTATTGCCTAGACTGTATTGAACTCAATTGAGGACGCCCATCTTGACAGCCTCTGAAGAAGTCCTATTGACGAAACGGCCTCCCGCCGGCTTGGGGGTGAGCTCCTGCCGTCAGGCAACCCCCCCCCCCCCCCTTGATCTTCCTCACCACGGTGAGATGAACTAGGGGACAGCTTTTCCCTCTGCTGCATTGCCAGCTTGTTACCAACTATAGACGCTCACTTTAACCTATTGGAACTACGAGGACCACATATCCCCGCGGCTCGCCACTATAGTGTCACCGCGTTTGACTTTAACCGCCTCCATAGCGTCTCTTCCCGACTTCAACGACCAGCGACCTCTGCGGTTCTGACTAACTCGAACCGACGCATGCGCACTGCATGCTCAGAGCTATCTCAGCGGTCCTGTAGCCTTTAGTCCGTCACGGACTCTTTCCTTTTTCCCTCAATAAGACTGTACACTGATAACAATTATCTTGAGCAGGGATTAAGGCGAGAGGGGATACATACATTCTCTCTCACCAATGTAATTTTGTATTTTGACTTTCTGAACTTGCATTTGTTGACTGTATATTAGCACCATTGTTTAAGCGTGTTGTACATTGATGCTACTTCTCTATGAGAACCTGACCACTGTGTTGATATCACTGTACTAATACATGTTTATTATTGTTTCCATTGTGAACCTTATACTATTATCTTGTACCAGTGAATACAAATTATTTTTGATAATTGTTGTTTACTGTTTATTTACATAATAGACTTATTCACCTGATTTGCTTTAGCTTACTTGTAATGCCTTCAAATAAACTTCAGTGTTTTTTGCATAATAATCCACCAGAAGGAACCTGACCCTTTAAAATCAACTAAGTCTATTTCTAACTTCTACAAAGGTATTTTCAGAATTTCATGAGTTCACATTTTAGTTTTTATTTCTGAATCTCCACCCTTTTGTATTTAACGGCACTAAAAATTTTGATCTGAGCAGAAACGCCTGATCGATAAATAGATTCTTGAGGTCTTTTATTCATATAACTCAATGCCTCTATGATACTTTCTTTTAGCATCCAATATTTAATATTCCTTAAGATCTGCAAGTAATTCTGCCTTTAAATGGAATTCTGCTTTTTCTTCATAGTTCCGTGGCACTCCTTTTTGTCACAAGCTTTTATTAATGCTATAGTTACCTTTCTTCTGAGCTGCACTCATATCTGCCTTCCTCAAATTAGGTGACGTGCCGTGGTCACCTCAGTAGATATAAGCTGAAGTCAGGGAGTGCTGGCAATCTGCTGTTGTTATGAAAGTTATTTCATATTGCCTTTGGTTGTCATTTAAGTAACAGACAGTTGAGTATATCATGTCACCTGCTCGGTTCCACCTAATTTAGTCTGCCACCCTTGGGTCTAATGAAAGATGTAGCCTCTTACTGACGCAGAAATGAGGTTCTGAACATGGAATGGGTAACATCTTGTTCTTCACCTCAAACAGTAAAAAAAAAAGCTTGGACCATCTTTGGTTTTGGGACTATCTAAATTTGAATCCAGATAGAAGTATACTTATAGCATGTTTATCTGTTTGGCATAGGGCTGATTATCTTCTCTATCAAGCAATGTGTTCTCCCTCTTGTGAGGAGCAGGTCATAATAAAAATTGGTGCCTTGGAACTCTCCCATCCTTCACATAAACCTACAGTACCTTCTTCCTTGATTCCACAGCTAGACTGCAGTCGCCAAAAGGTCTATCTTACATGTTGCAGCCAAACTAGTATTAGTAAGCATTAAGGACTCATGTAAAGTCCTCTCTATGGTGATTCATTATATCACCAATATTTGTAATGCTGGTATCACCATAACTAATGAGGTGTCAATGGTGTACTAAGCTCTATATGCATATGTCCAATTGACATTCTGGTATATACACCCATTTTATAGAAATTTGTAATATTTGTCTTGGGTTACTGCTGCAGGTGCCATCAGTCTACAGAGTAGAAAAGGGAAGGTGGTAAATGAAGCATATAATAATAATAATAATAATAATAATAATATTGTATCCCGCCACCATCTTCCCAAAGGGACTTGGGGAAAATTACACAAGGCACAAAGTGCCTAAAACAAGACATGACATAAAACACAGTACAAAATACAATTGAATAAAACATATGAACATGCAATAACAACATAAAACTCAGAATAAAACAGCACATATCTGCCAGTGGTGATAGCTAATGTAAACATGGTCAGACTGTAAACAATAGGGTCAAGGAATGGGAAGAGTAGAGAGCTGCAATCATGGGACGAGGGCATGGAATAAAGTGCATAGATCTACTAGGGACTAGGAGTTCTCAAAAGCTTGTTTGAATAGCCAGGTCTTCAGGTCTCTACAGAAGGAGGACAGTGTGAGGGCCTGTCTAATCTCCCTAGGGAGGGTGTTCCAGTGTCAGGGGGCCATTGCTGAGAAGGCCCTCTCCCTCATCCCAACCAACTGTGCTTGAGACAGTGGTGGGACCATGAGGAGGGCCTTCCCAGCAGATCTTAGAGCCTGTGTCGGTTCATGGGGGGGGGGGGAGTGCGGTTACGAAGATAGGCAAGATCCGAACCATTTAATGCTTTATAGATAATAACTTGCACTTTAAATTGGGTCCAGAAATCTATTGGCAGCCAATAGAGCTACTTTAGTAGGGGCATTGTGTGCTCCCTATAGCTAGATTCATTTAGTGGCCTGGCTGCCGATCTCTGCACCAATTGTAATTTCTGAGCCATCTTCAAAGGCAGCCCCGCGTAGAGTGCATTGCAGTAATCCAGTCTAGATGTAACTAAGGTGTAGACCACCATAGCCAAAACAGGCTTTTCAAGTTGGCGCATAAACTTTAACTGTGCAAAGGCCCAGTTGACACCTGAGCTTCAAGCATCAATGCTGAGTCCAGGAGGCCCCCCAGACTGTGGACCTGTATCCTCAGGGTGAATGTAACCCTGTTGAACACAGGTAGTCAGACAACCTATTCCCAATCTGCCTCACAACTGACCAGGAGGACCTCTGTCTTGCCAGGATTAAGCTTCAGCTTCTTATCCTTCATCCAGTCCATTACAGCTGTCAGGCAGTGCTCAAGGATCTGTTTTTTTGTTTGTTTGTTTTTTGGGGGTGGGGGCATTATTGAATTTCAGTGGAAAGGAGTAGTAGACTTGTGTGTCATCTGCATACAGATGGCATTGAACTCCAAAACTCCAGATGACCTCACCCAAGAACATAGGATTTGTTGCATTGCATTATATTGCACTGTGTTGTATTTTTGGGGCCAGCATTAGTCCTGATGTAGTGAGGCAACAAATGCTGGAAAGCAGCAGCAAAAAGTTGGTCAAAATTGCTCTATATCACACAGCCTGCTCTGCCCCTAAAGCAAGACTTCAAGTACGGTGAAGAATGATGCCTTGGTGTCAGCTGAAGAAAGATTCAAGTTCTATAAAAGGCAACAGACTGCCCATGAAAGACCCCCGAGAGAGAGAAAAGTGGCTGTGCTAACTGATGGGACAATTGGAAAGTAAGAGTTCCCCAGATTCATAACTTTCTGCCAGCAGTTATAAATTAATCACTTTCTCATTTACTCTTGACTTCCACTAAAGAAGCTGTGCCCCTTGTGTGTAAAATTACTTCTGAGGGTATAATATGTTTCAGATGTATTAATCAAAGAATGATCTGTTTTACCTCATTTGCACTATAATCAAATTGAAAACATATTAGTTTGCTTTTCGCTAGGTATTTGATTTCTTATCTCCATCAGTCTGCAGTACACCTGAGATGCCTTTTCCTACCTTCTCCTCTTCTTCTCCTGTGCGTCAGGGTGGTCCTAATTCTCTTTCTGTTGATCCTCTAACCGAGGGATGGGAATCATTTAGGTCTCCAGATATTATTAGACTGAAACCTCCAGAATTCTTCACAATTACCTCTGCAGGCTAAGTCTTCTGGGATCAAAGTTCAACAACATCCAGAAGGCTGCAGGGGTTCCATTTTGACTCTAACCAATGTAATATTTCTTCCTTCAAAACAATGGCACAGGCCACTGAAGTGTGGAGCAAACATTGTGTTATCTCTTGATCCAAATGATCTTGACTAAGAACAGGGTTGTTGGCTTCCAATTCCCATCAAGCATGGTCATTTTGGGGGCCAGCATGTTGGAAGGCAATAGGTTCTCCAGCTCAAGAATGTTGGAGCATGTAAGAAATCAGTTAGTGTGTGTGTGTGTGTGTGTGTGTCAACTGTAAAATAAGATGCACAAAGCTGATTGGCTGGGCAATGCCAAGGGAACTGGGTAGGCCTAGGACTTTTGGATACTGTTACATTTTTCAGGCTTGAGCTATTCGGGTGTTTGGAGAGAAGCTGGGAGACACAGAGAGAGACAGTTTGGAGTGTGCTCTTGCTTCATGAGCTACTAGTGGAAAGAGTTTATCCACATGGACAAAGGAAGACCATTTTACATCTCTCATGAAGGAACATTATGTGAGTCAATGTAACTGTTCACATGATTGTACATATGTTGTTCTGAGTTATGAAGAGTAAACTACTTGTTCTTTACTGTTCATCTGTGTGGCATATTTTCTGTTTTCTGGCAAGGCAGTGTGTAGGCTGATCAAACATGAACTATGCATCGTTTTCATTTTGTCACAAAAAGATCACCAGCCCAATAACTAATCCTCATCTTTCTTTTCAACACACCAATGTCCACATTTCTAATAAAACTAGATGCGGAGGGAATAATCTCATACTGAACATTCTTGTCTCTTCATTCCTAAAACGTTAAAAACAACAGATGCACCAGCAGCCCATGGCCTGGGTAAAGGGAAATTTCATCCATCCGTGATGACGCAAGACACCTCAGCCCGACTCAGGCCAGAGGCCACCAGTAAACATGTGTCTGGAAGTGACTACATGGAAAGGCCTGGCAAATCAATAGCTGCTCTCAAAGTAATGCCATAAAAATCATGCTAGACTGATCCTGCCGGGATAATAAGACAGCTTCACAAATATACACAGCAGAACAAATATTTAAAGACTGGATGCCAAAGAGCTGCGCATCACTACAATTCCACTCTTCTGAAACTAGATGGAATCCAGAGGTTGCTATGGCGGCCGGGTTTTTTGGCAGTTAATTTATACCATACTTATAATCAGGCCATACTACAGCCACTTTGTATGAGAAGAAAAACATCCATTACAGACAAAGTGATGCTTGTGGTTCTATTAACAGATGTTACAGTGCAAATAAAACCAAGTCTCATGCTATTAGGGAGAGGAGGCTTTTTAAAATCATTTGTTTATGGGAAGAAACACTGTTTATTACTTTCTTGTAAGTGAAAATCCTAACACAGAAGCTGAGGTTTCAGATGAAACATTTTCTTTCTCCCCTGCCTTGTACACACTCTTGTATGACAAAGGGCTAGGATGAGCAATTCTTCTTCCTTTACTTGGACCAACTTGCCACATCATCCTTACCTCTGCATACTGAATTGCACAGATTTAAGTCTTACTTGAATTATCTGCTCCCTCGTGTATAAGGCAGGAAGGGTGGAAAGGTGGTAAGATGCTAGCAACTGGGTTTATACCATCCCTTCCAGAAGTTAAGCCAGACCTTAGAAAGAAAAGAGGCACCCAGAGAAGGACTTCTGCGTATGATCTCTATGTTCATTTCAGAATAGGTAGCCCTCTAGATCAGTATTTCTCAACCTGGGGGTTGGGACCCCAGCGGGGGTCATGAGAGGGTGTCAGAGGGGTGAGCAAAGACCATCAGAAAACACAGTATTTTCTGTTGGTCATGGGCAGGGGTGCTCATTATGGTGATTGAGAGCACCTAGGTGATCTTCAGCCCTCTTCCAGGTGATCTTTGGGCCTCACCAGCCGGATGGCGTGCTCCTGCCATGCGCACGCACGTGCGCTCCCACCGCCGTCTTCGCGGGGCTTCTTTTGCCAAAATGAGGCTTTAGTGGGCGGGCCCTGGCACTCATCTTGCCACGCACGGTGTGGTGACATGACCGCCCATTGGTTGCTGCTGGGGGGGGGGGGGCGAGAGCAAGGCGAAGGCACGCGCATGGATAGGAAGCGAGGCTGTGGGAGGGATGGAGGGAATGTGTGTGTGTGTGTGTGAGAGAGAGAGAGCCAAGGAGAGAAGAAAGAAATCTGGAGAACTTTTTTGGAACCTTTTGGCAGGCAGGCAGGCGGGTGCTGGAAGGAGAGAGAGAGAAAGCAGCCAAGGAGGCCGGGCAAAGTGGGGCAAAGCCAAGCAAGCCCCGCCGCAAACCCTGCTGCTGCCCTCGGGACTCTCATTCCAAACCGAGATCTGGGTGAGCAAGCTGTGTGGGGCTGCTTTCTTTCCTTAGTTGGGGGCGAGGAGGGAGGGCTCCGCCGTGTTCCTGGGGCTGAACCCGAGGAGGAGGGGGCTGCGGGATGGAGACTCCACTTGCTGCTGCTACTTGTGCCCTCGCCGCCTTTCTCCGCCTCGCCCTCCCTCGCACTCGAAGGAGAAAGGCGGTGAGGGCCCACGGGAGAGAGAGAGAGAGGGTGACTCTTCAGAGCTGGCTAGGAAGAGCCACCCCCCCTCTCTCTCCCTCTCCCGTGGGCATGGACTGCCACCAGTGGGAGGGATCCTCCTTCCTGTCAGCTGTCCACTTGGGCGTCCTTTCTGAGTGACACCCTCGAAAGGAAGGAAGGGCGCCCCCCTGTTGCATCTGTCACTTTGGGGAAACACCTCTTCCACTCTTTCTTCTCCTGCCCAGGTAAGGAAGCCTCGAGGGAGGGGGAAGGCTGCTGTGGGGAGGCTCTACCTTCACGTGGGTCCCTCTCTCAGTTGAGTTTCCCTGCCCAGGCAGCAACCAGGCGGCCCCTTTTCCCAGCCCTGCACCTTCCGAGCCGCCGCCGAAGCCATATCTGGCCGGAGCGCTGGCGGGTGCGCCTATAAATACCCTCCTGCTGCGTGCGTGGGAGGGGCTTGCTGTGCACGCAAGAAGCAGGACGGGATGGGGACTTCCTGCTTCGCGAAAGAACGCAGCAGGAAGGATGAAGGCAACAAAGACATTAAGAGAGCGCACACGCAGGCAAAGAGGATCCCTTCCCCGGGTGCGTCGGCGGCGAGTTCGTAGGCAGGCAAGAAAGAAGCCCCGCGCGGATGGAAGGCTGCAGTAGGCGCGTGCGCACGCGCATGCGCGCACACGCTCACATGCACAACAGGTGATCTTTTCAACTTGATTGTTCATATAGTAGCTCGCATGATGAAAAAGTGTGGGCACCCCTGGTCATGGGGGTTGTCTATGGGAAATTTGTCCCAATTCTATCATTGGTGGGGTTCAGAATGCTCTTTGATTGTAGGTGAACTATAAATCCCAGCAACTACAATTCCCAAATGTCAAATGGGTCTATTTTCCCCAAACTCCACCAGTGTTCACATTTGAGCATATTGAGTATTCGTGCCAAGTTTGGTCCAAATCCATCATTGCTTGAGTCCACAGTGCTCTCTGGATGTAGATGAACTACAACTCCTAAACTCAAGGTCAATGCCCACCAAATCCTTCCAGTATTTTCTGTTGGCCATGTGAGTTATATGTGCTAAGTTTTGGTTCAATTCCATCATTGGTAGAGTTCAGAATGCTCTTTGATTGTAAGTTAACTATAAATCTCAGCAACTACAACTCCCAAATGACAAAATCAATATCCCCCACCTGTATTCACATTTGGGCGTATTGGGTATTTGTGTCAAATTTGGTTGAGTGAATGAAAATTCATTCTGCATATCAGATATTTACATTATGATTCATAACAATAGCAAGATTGCAGTTATGAAGTAGCAATGAAAATAATGTTAAAGTTTGGGGTCACCACAACATGAGGAACTATATTAAGAGGTTACGGCATTAAAAAGGTTAAGAACCATTGCTCTAGATACCTTGGGTCTAAGCCACATAGCAAACTTTCACAGCTAAAATAGGAAGTTTACATTATGAAATGAAGCAGGCAGGCAGACGGTTGATGAGATATACATTTTTGTACTTAGAGTTCAGTCCAAAACTCAATTTTTCAGATATACAATCAGAAGTAAGAGCAAATCTGTGCCTCGAAGCAATGCTTTCTCCACATGCCATCTTCCCATAGCTCAACCACACCGTTCATCTCATAGCATTGTACAAGCAGAGAAAAGGATGCAAGAAAGGGAAAAATAACTCAAGATGACTAACCTGCCTTAAACTTTAGAACAATTAAATATAACTGTAATAATGGCAGAATGCCATTATAACACAATATCACACAGCATATAGCATAAGTTATATAGCACATTCCAAGTGTCTGTCTAAAATATTATGCTGTCACTCAGTACAGACATTTATGACATTTGTGCATTTTTTATTCTGACATATCTTTTTAAAAAATAATAAAAAAGAAAAGATAAAATACGCATTCACAGCATGTCTTGAAACAAAAAACAACAATTGGAACGTTGTTTAAAGAGCAAAATCAATCCTAAAATGAAAAACTATTTAGACTCAACTATAATACAGGTTATTGGATGCTGGTCTCAAAATTATTCGTTGAAAAAACTTGCCTTCTATCTCACTACCAGTATCAAGAAGTTGTTCGATGACTAAAATATTGTTGCATAGTCATGACAGGTTCCTGAATTCAAATAGAAATGCTAATGAATTTGTTGATTTTGTTTTCAGTCATACTTCAATGCAGCTTATTAGCTAGAAGGCTCAGCAGACCATTGTTTTTACATATTTTTATTGTTGTTGTTTCTTCTCTTTCCCCCACCCACCCTATTTCGGGAAGGAAGTGTACACAAGGCAGATAAAATAAACAGAAGATGGTCAGACTATGGAAGTGTTGCTGTTGTCACTGGGAAGTTTCCTAGAGGACAAACAAGCTATAGACATTCTCTCTCTTAAAGCAAGCAAGAGTCCTTAGAGATTCATGAGAAACGAGCAATGACAACAGAGAGCGTGAAACAAATTGATGGAATCAAAGATGGCTAAGATGGCTACAGACTTGTAAATAACTTTTCACACTTTTGTAGTTACGTTTAGAATTGAATGGCTTAGTTTTGCAAATTGATAGAGAAATCCAAGTTTATTTAATCTCTTTTTTCCGTGAAAGGGGACATCTTACATGCCATCCTTTCAGCCTGTCAACTCCAGCCTCATTTCTTTCCCTTTTCCACAATTTACCCTTCCTCTGAAGAAATCAGGAATTAAAATTTGTCAGCTCTCAGTAAAGCATCACAATACTAAACAGCATGGTCAATGTGGATAGGAAAGAAATGCTACCACAAAGTTCAAAGGAAATATTGTATTGAAAATTTCCAAGGGAGTTGATTGTATACAAGTATGGACTTTCATGGTGGAATTGTTTCTTCCCTTTCTCACTTTATTGACCTTTTTTTAAAAAATTCAAAACAAAGAAGTAACCTCATCCACCCAACCATCTTCATGTTTTCTGACAAGGCTACTTGGATTATAAAAGCTCCATGTTGAAATTATTCACCTGGTGCCTGGATCACTATTTTTATGAGACAGCTCTTCAAGTTCCTTAGAGAGCTCCTTAATGATATGGTAGTGACTTATTAAGGACTTTGAAAAATTGATCCTGTTTGTGACCATTATGAAAAAGGCAAATTCCACATTAAGTGCAAATTAAAAATAAACTAAAATGAACATACCAATAACATACAACCATTATTTTAGAAAACTCTATGGTATGACAAAATAATCAAAGGCCTGGAAGCCAGGCCCTTTGAGGAATAACTTAGGGTATGTTTTAGTCTGAAGAACAGAAAGTTGAGCAAGGACATCATAGCCATGGTCAAATTTTTGAAGGGATGTCATATTGAGGGCAAGCTTGTTTTCTACTGCTCTAAAGACTAGGACACAGTGCAATTGATTCAAACTGCAGGAAAAGCAATTCCACATAAACGTTAGGAAGGATTTCCTGATGGTTAGAGCTGTTCGATAGTGGGATATGCTTTCTCTGGGTATACTGAAGTCTCCTTCTCTGGAGGAGACTGGATCTAGTGGGAGTGCTTTGATTGACTGTGCCTGCTTGGCATGGGGGTGTTGGACAGGATGACTCTTGTGATCTCTTCCAACTCTGTAATTCTATGACCACCTTTGGAATATCAGGTAGATGTCTGATCATCACATCTTGAAGATAGGGCCTGAATTTTATTTTTCATCCTGACTAGGGTACAGCACTCACTGTTCAACAAATTGAATGGGTCTAACAGGGCAAACCAGCCATATCAGAGCCAGAAAAGATGTTGAGCAGGACATTAAAGTGACCAAGCAACTGGACAAACATTTATGTCATAAGAGGTTACAATGTTTAGAGTGGTTTCACTCAGAAAAAGTAATTAAAGGAGGCATGGCATAGAGATGTGTAAAATATTTTGCAGTATGGACAAAATTGACAAAGGAAAGCTTTTAACTTCCTTTCATACTACTAGAATCCAAGGTCACCCATTGAAACTGAATGGTAAGAGATTCAAGATAGATAAAAGACTTCATCACAGAGCACATTGCCACAACATGTAGTTATGGATGCTAACTTGAAATGAAATTAGATAAATTTATAGTAGATTAATGGCTATTAGTTGAGATGGTTACTAGAACCACCCAGCCGTTTTTCAGTATTGGTGATGCAGTATTCCATCAATAAGCAATGGAATATATTTATTTACCCTTTTTGTAAATCAAAAACCTGCTAGGTGTTGCAGATACATGCACGTACATAAAAACACAAGGAGGAAGTATGCAAACCCCACTGCAATATTAATTGATAGAGCTAATCTCTTCTTGCTGCTTGCTTTAATTTCTTCTTGCTAAATTAAATTAAAGTATATGCTTCTGGACTGGTCATATTTAAAATATGTTTGTCTCAGAAGATGTGAAGTGGAGGAAGAGCACTATGGAGACATCCAAATGGGAGTTTCATGTTTTTCGAGGTGAGGGCCAGAGCCAGAACTAAAAACAAAGGAAAGAAAACAACCAATAGATGCTGAACCTGCTTCTAGAACAGTGGTTCTCAACCTGTGGGTCCCCAGGTGTTTTGGCCTACAACTCCAGTTTGTAGCCAGTTTGCCAGCTGTTAGGATTTCTGGAAGTTGAAGGCCAAAACATCTGGGGACCCACAGGTTGAGAACCACTGTTCTAGAAGCTGACTCATGGGTTATTTATTTCTATGACCTAGCTCATGGAGAACAGAGTTGCAAGTAGTTCACAGATTCCTAAATTGTCCTGTTGTCCTTGGGTATGATGAAAGATACTGTCCTATCCCAAGTACCGAAGAAAGATTTGACAGGCTGACCAGACATCTTGTGTATGGCAGGAAGTATGTCCTCTTGTCTTGGGCCACTGCTGGTCATAGAAAGGATTAATTTGTCTGTTGTCACCATAATTACAGAGAAGAAGCAAAGTTATATTGTGTGTGCTAGGGTTAGTTTATCCTTTCTGCTCCAATGGTGCTCAAGAATTATTTCACAAAGGATTTATTTTATCATTCAAATTTCAAGGTTAACATTTGCTCTTATTAATGACTGCAAATTCACAGCCCTTCAAACCAATCAATTATCACAATAATCCCAGAAACAAAAGATGCATATTTAAACACATTCTCTGGATGGAAATCAGAGAATCCTGTGAGGCATCAAGAAAAGCATATTAAAATTCACCTCTGTGCTTTTCTCGGTTGCTCTATACTAAAAAAGAGAAGATTTGTTTTCTTGCATTATCTTGGAGACCATGTGTCAATCTCATTCTGAAAAAGAGAAATTGCTCTTTTCATTTCAGATCTATGTGGGTTTTCAGAAGGACAAAGGCCTCATAAACAATGACAAATGATACTTCCAGCTTGGGGAGGGGGCTATTTGGAGATTTCTCCTCCTAATCCTGCCCTTACTTGCAGGAAAGATAGATGGGAAGGTAAATTCTGCGACTTCCTATTCATCGCTATGCTCCCAGCACCTTCCTACAATCTCAGATATTGTTTTTATTTCATGGTTGTTATTAATACATAATTGCCCTTTTTATTTTTCTTTCCCACTTCTTGCCTTGCAGTGTATTTGGGGTGGAGGGGTGTTTAAATTTCAAGTACCAAGACCTGCTATTAGGAGCAGAAGAAAAATGTTTTAGATTAAAGATTGTACAAACATTCAAGTACCGTTATAGTAAGCTCCATTTAGGAGGCAATGTAGCACATTCTATATTTCTGACTTGCTTCATTACTTAAAACTAAGTAGCAATTATTAGTTATAATACTGCCATTTTGAGGCCCGAAGTTTTGCAGTTAGTGCTGGAATTTAGTATCATTTCAGATAATTTTCTCCTTGACATTTTGCCCTACTCATTTAATATTGATCAACATAGACAGATTGCAGTCCCTGCTTTCTACAGGCTATAACAAAGGAAGAAAGCTGAGAAATGGCACAGTGTGTACAGCCCAACTGTGCTGTGCTTTATTGTCAAATGAGACCTACCTCAGAGGCTATAGTATCCTCGAAGGTTTATTTCAGTCATTTTGTCCAAAATGAATTGCTTAAAGATGTAGAAAATATCCACTAAAAGATACAATAGCGTTTCAACTGTTTGGTCATAAGTGTAGCCTCAGTTCCAAATATACTTATCTCTGAAAAGAGACTTAGAGTGAAATGTCATTATCTTAAATAGCTGCAATTTTAACATACGTTAGCCCAGCTGTGAATGAAAAGGCCAGTTTTCTCATCTGTCTATGAGTTTCTCTATCTCTGTGCTGGAAGCTAGATAAAAACGAATGTTATTTATCATGTGGCTACTATCTCTCTGTTGTGCTCTTGTACTATATTTATTTCTTAGCACTAAATTTCATTTGCTTGCTGGGTAACAGCCTTAAAGCCCAAGGCATGAAACTGGAACCAAAATTATCAGTGTTCAGTATTGCCTTCTCTTTTCTTACCCAAGAAAAAGCAGGATGAGCGGAATACAATCCTACATTCAACATTCAATCTTACAGTGAGTGAGCCCTTGCAAGTATGCAGTTGAAACAACATGGTGCTAAAGAATTCATCTCACTCTGATTTTTAATGGGACCTCCCTCACAAGAAAAGGGTGATCTACGATAGCCAGAAGTCTAATGAGGGCCGGAGAGATAGCACAGCAGTAGAACAGCTGTGCTGGCTATCTGAAGGTTGCAAGTTCGATTCCCGTGCTGGCTTGGACACCCAGCTGTGAGCCCTGTCCACTGTTCACCCAGCAGTTCGAAAACAGCCCAGCTATGATAGATGAACTGGAAACCGCCTAAAAGCAGGGGAGGATTCTTTTCAGTAAGGACTTTACAACACCTGAATAAATAAAGATCGGCTGTCGGAAGGTGGAATGCAGAACAGAGGAACAGAGGAACAGAGGCCCTCCGTCATGAGGATGAAGCAACAGCACCCCCTTGTGACGTAATGACGCACCCTGTGACACAGTCAGAAAGAAGAAAAAATCCTTCAAAAATTGAATGTGTTGTATTGTAACTGTACATCTTCCGGCAGGGATTGTCTGCTGTATGTGTGATGTAAGTGTATTATTATTATTATTATTATTATTATTGAGATGGTAGATCAGGGCGCCCTTTGACATTACACAATTATAGCACCATGATTCTATGAGAGTATTTCTTAGGCAAGGAAAATTCAGAAGTGCTTTTACCAGTTCCTTCCTCTGAAATACAGTAGAGTCTCGCTTATCCAACATAAATGGACCGGCAGAACATTGGATAAGTGAAAATGTTGGATAATACTTAAGGGGGGATTAAGGAAAAGCCTATTAAATATCAAATTAAGTTATGATTTAAGCACCAAAACATAATGTTTTACAACAAAGCAACAGAAAAAGCAGTTCAATACATGGTAAGATTATGTACTAATTACTGTATTTACAAATTTAGCACCAAAACATCGCAATGTATTGAAACAGCTGTGGATCCAGGTGGGAGACAGACTGCATTGGATAATACAGAACATTAGATGAGCAAAGGTTGGATACGTGAGACTTCACTGTACTATTGACAGTCTCCCATCCAAGTTCTAGCCTCTGGCGATCCAGAACATCTTCATCTGTACATGTGACAAAGTCATAAGTGTTTAGAAAAGGTGGGAGGGGGGCAGTGTGGCAGAATATGATACCTTTTGGATATTTAGACTTGTGAATACCCCCCCCCCCCCAAAAAAACCCCTCATATCTCAGGAATTTGCAGTATGTTGCTGTAGCAGGTAAAGTTAAATCATAATGTTATAATGGTGTCTAAGCACACAACAGTATGCTTAGATAAGAAAAATACTTAACCTTCAGGGAGAGAGGGTGGGTTAAAAATAAAGTTTATTATTATATTACATTCATACCAAAATGGGCAATAACAGTAAAGAATACAGGCTCATGAATGTGTAGTTATGCCTGTCAGTCAGATGGATAAGTGAGAAAACAACTAGTGTTGGAATACAAGGAAGATGCAGCCCTCCAGATGTTTTTATGCTACGGCTTCCATTGTGTTTTATTATTAGCAATGCTGACTAGGAGCTCATTCAAACAGGGCCCAAAACTCGCAAGCTCACGCACTCTTATCGGAGGAGGTGTCCAAACAATGCCTCAGGTTAAAAAAAATTAATTTGGGACAAAACAGGAAAATGAATTAATTGGGTACTGTATTAGATCCAGGTCTTCCTGAAAGACCGGGTCTAATCAAGTATGGGCCCTGTGTGGACTGCCCTCTTGGTTGTCCTGGGACTACCGAGGGGGCAGTATTCATAGCCCTCTCAAGTTTTCTGGGCTGAATGAGCCCAGAAAACCCAGAGGGCTGTAACCTCTTCCCCAAAACCCCTTAAAATCCTTTTAAAAAACAAATAACTTACCCAGCTGCCATTACCCTGGTGCACCAGAAGAAGAGGGGGCGAGGAGCAATTTCCCTCCTTACCTCCCCCCTTCTCCTGGTGCATAATTTCTACACACTGGGAGTCCAGCACCAGTTTAATGGTGGCTGGGTAATTTATTTTCTTTTAAAGGGGTTTTGGGGAGGGGGTTAGGGTGTCTGGGTGTTCTCCTGGAAGGTTCAGATAGCACATCTAGACCCCAATACCAAAAGCATGGGCTTTCAGGCTGGTGTGGGGGCAGAAGGCTGCCCTGATCTGGGTTTTTTAAACCTGGGTCAGTGTGGACGTCTTCCCTGTCTGGAACCAGTCTGGGGCTTCTGGGAAACTGAAGTCCAAAACATCTGGAGGGGTCTGTGGATATGCATGAAAGGCTGGTGCTTAGAAATCAGCAGCAAATGTCATTTAAATGGAGGGGAAAGAAAAACAATTATTATTATAAGAACTTAACCTAGAGATAGGCAGGTAAATTTAGGATACTATATGCCGAGGGGAAGAGAGAAGAGATTGCTATGGCAGAGGAAGAAAGTGAAGTCACTCTGTGAACACATTAAGTCTAGGTAAAAAGAAGACAGATCAGATCAGACAAAAAGCAAAGTTTCTAGGTGACCTTATCAATCTGTCTCCACCAGACTGTTCTTGGCACATAGTCCTTTGCACCCCACACAGCTCCTGTACTTCACTTCCAACAAACCAAAGGTTTCCTACTCTTGCCCCAGAGCATGCTGCCCTTGGAGATCAGAATGACAACATATGAACACACCTAACCTATTAACTCAACCAGCTGTACGATGCTTTTTCATTTGCCTGTGGATTGGCAACACTGACATTACAGAACTAGGAATGGCAAACTGCTAAAATTGTACTCGTATTTGCATTTAAGCAAATAATTATTATTTCTGATTTACTATTGTCTTTTGGTCTGCCTATGTAACAAGCCTCTTATTTTCTCATAGCCCCAGGAAACCATTTTGAAAAGTAATGCCTGAATCCTTCTCATCATTACTGTTATTGTTTGGATACATCATTGTTATCTTTCTCACTCCATCTTCTCCCCATTCTACCCCACGTACATTCTAGTTTTTCTGAACAATTTTTAGAAGCAATTGTTTGCTAAAGGTACAGCTACATTTATGCTCTTCCATTTAGTAAACAATGCTTGAATATCGCCTGCTGGGCTCCATCCCAAATCTCTGTCTTTTTATCTCACTTTTGCACTGCTAAGTGCCCCTTAGTCATTTTGTGAAGTTTGAATTCCCAGGCATTGAAATCCATTTCTCTTCTTCACCCTGCTAAGAACCCCTGTTGCCATTTTTCTCTGAGAATTCATTGTTTTGGTTTTAAAAGGTTTCTCTGGCAGTGACTGCTCTGCCCGAGAGTTTTATTTGAAACTGACCCCGATCTTCAGTCACAACAGAGCAACAGCGAATGTTTTAAGGTCCAGAGACTAGGGAATACGGGAGATAACAACTTGAAACTAGAAAGAAATCATAAGGAGCTGCACACCGCAAGTCACATTTCCCTGTCAATGTGTCCCAGCCTGGTGATTTGCTTCTTCTTGTATAGTTGCAGTGACCTTTTCCTTCTATGACTTGTTTGATAGTTGTGCCCATCATTATGTCAGTTAAGATGTGAGCATTTGTGCACTGGAAAAGAAGATAAGCTAAGAAAATATGCATTGTAGCAAAGCATGTGACTTTGACAAACGCACATAGAATACTGTCTTCCCTTCCAGAACACAGATCCCAAATGAACAAGCTCCATTTATATTGCTTGATTCCTTTTCTGTTTCTTGGGTGTGTCAGAAAATTCAGCCTAGCCCGTTTCCTCCTTCCACACACATACACACACAACATACTAGTCCCTTCCCCATTATAATGTTATCATATCTGTAAGTAAAAATAGCCATCTGATAAATGATCAGTTTTTATCTTGAGTGGGGAACTTGCAACCTTCCAAATGTTTTTGCAGTTCCCACCAGCCCTAGGAAGCATAAGGGTCTCATCGCAAAAGCCAGATGAAGCACCCCACTAAGCTTGGCTTCAGGGAGAAAAGAGAAGGGCAGTGGGGCAAATCTGTCACCCCGCATACAGCTCCCTCTCAACAATGCTTTCCCCCATCACATGGCAAAAGTGTCACCCTTCCACAAAGGAAGTTAGAAACAGAAGTTCATTTAGGACAGTTGTCTGTCTCTTTGTTTGTTGTTTGTTTCAAATTGTATCACTGGTGATGGGACAGTGAATCTATTCCAGATGTTAGTGTGAAATCAAAAATAACCCTTGGAGCTAGTAAACACTGGGCAGCAATTTTAAAGAGTCTATTCCATTTTCTTTCCAGGAATAAAGTGAGGTGACTACTTCCAGTATTGAAGGGACAAAATCTTACTAGCTACTTCATCACACTAAAGAATGAATCCACTTTAAATCCAGTTTCTGCCTCCTGCAGAATTCTGGGGTTTGTAGTTTAGGAAGAGCCATTAACAGCCTCACTAAACTACAAACTCTATAATTCTGCAGGAGGCAGAAACCAGAGTTAAAGTGGATTTAAAATGGTATTTTGTGAGGACTGGTATTTTGTGAGGAACCACTGGTATTTTGGTTTCTATGTTACCCTGTTACCATCAGATTTGTGGAAAACTTTACAACATAGACAATAGGACAGTGTCTTCAAGATTTAGCTCTGTGTTTTGCCACATGTTATACATGGAATTGAAAGGCAGAGCAGGATAAAAAAAAACCCTCCTCTGCTGTTTTTCTCAAATGTTTAGGGCCAGCCCTGCCTCTTCCTGTCTTATGTTGCCTAGCAAATACTAAGACATTCAAACCAGTGTTTAAATTGCCTGGTTTGGCTTCTGAGCGGCTGTTTTTTGGCTGATTTTTAGCTTCAGCAGTGAGGATTTTTTGTTGTAGTTTAACTTATTTTAATGACATGTTGTTATTTTGTGTGAAAACTTTTAAATGACATGGGCTGCCTTTCATATTGCTTCTGTTTTGGAAGGGTAGGATATAAATTCCCTAAACAAATAAGCCAAACAATGCCTCCATCAACCTCACTGCATGAAGTATCACTGTTTCTAATGGCATTTTTGCACAAATCATTTTTTGTTTGCTACCGACAGGTATCTAATATACAACATGAGTTTAAAATAGCTTGTTGTATCTAAGGCTTTAGGAAAGAGTAAAATCCAATGCGCTGCTGTTCCATTGAAATATCTCTCCCTGGATTTAATGGAAGGGAGGCATGCAGGCACAACTCTGTAACAGATACAATGTGTATAGTTCTTCTGGTTTAAAAAATGGTGGGTGCCATTTTTAAACTAGTGGGTGATTTCATTATCCGATGGCATGTTCCATTAGCTGACAAATCAAACACCTTTCATGTAGAGTTACAGATAACAAAAACTAGCAAGTGCAAGAGTGCCCTGCTGAATTCTCAGTGGGGCCTGTGGAATTGAATTGTTTAGAAATAAATGCCAAGTACTTAATGTCTTACAGAATTATAGATTTTAGAAGACTACTTAATAAGGAAGAAAACACTTAAGGCAGTTGCTGCTAGATTTTCTACACATACAAAACATCACAGAATTGGGGGAAAGGGGATAACATTTTGGAAGGGAAGGGGATTAACAACTTTACATTCTCAGTAAACAGATTTTATATGTCTTACCAGTTATACGTGCATTGTCAATTTAAAGCTAAAGGCCATCAATACACAAATCAGCTATCAGGCTTTTTATCTGAACAACACTGGAACAGCAAAGCAGACTTAAGCAAGATGGGATAAATGCAAAGGTTGTGGTTCATTTCCCTAATACCAGAGTAGCTTCCATCTGAATTACCTTCCCATTTGTTTCCATTTCATGAAAGCAGGTTGCCGTGATCAGTGAAACAGACCAATACGACCGCTTCAGGTGCCAGTTCCGCAAGAAAACTAAAGAAGGAGTATGTGTCTGCAGTGGTTCTTAAGAGTGCTATAGTTCAGGGATTCTTAAACTTTTCCACTCGCAATCGCTTTCGGCCCAACACATTTTAATGTATAGCTCTATAAAATAGGTATAAAGAATCAAACATTTACTGATAACAAATCAGCACTTCCAAGGCTTGCTAAACAGGCTGATTTTCTTTCTGTGGAGTCCACTGTAAACACTGCACATCAGATTCCTGTAAATATCTCAAATGGTCACTAAAGATCTTATCACATGGATGCTTGTCCCTGTCTTTTCTCCATTTTCTGGAGTCTCACCAAGCAAAATGGAGTCCCACAGGGGAAGCCTTCTGGTGGCCACCTATGGTACTCCATCCTGCCAGTGTGCTACAAGGGAGAGTAGACGCCTTCACAGGAGTCGGGTAACATCTGACTCCTGCTTCCAAAAAGTGGGGGAAGCAAGGGGAAGCTAAAAGAAGACAGGGAAAGGTCATGGGATGGCTAGCCACCCCTGAAGGTGGACCCTGCCAGAAGAGTAAAATGTTTTCCCAATTCTTCCCTCCACTTTCTCTTGCTTCCCTCCTGTCTGTCTGATGAAGCCCTAGGTGACATTCAGAAAACTTTTACTGTTGCCAAAAATTTTGGGACCCCAACATTGAGCTAAAGGGGTCAGGCCCACAGCAGAAGAAGTAGTACTCTAGATCCCTCTTGTGGTCATTGGCCCACCTTCAGATGGTTCTGCTACATAATAAAGTTGGGCTGAAATTCATTGTGTTTTCAGTGAGAAGACTGACAATACTATTTCTGCCTTAATGCTGTCAAATTCTCAGTTCTGAGAATTCTTCTCCCAATTTGACTATAATGGAATTTGACTTTAAGCTGCAAGGTGTGTACACAAAAGGAAAGTGCACAGTGTGTTGTAGCAGCAAAGACTGCATGAAGTAAAATCACATCCCATTGCACAGTCCACATTTTCCTTTTAAGAAACCCTGGGTGATAAGAAGAGAGCTAAAGGACAAAATCAATACATATTACATATAACAATTTTTGAAAATATTCTACATTTTGGTCTGCCATGACAGCTTTCCTAAGCAAGTGTACCTGATGAAATAAGGTTGTTTGCAGTAAATACTAACACTATAATAAATTCTTTGGATTTCATGAAAAGCATAAAAAACAGAGGACACGTGCCAATTTTCTCCCTAAGAATAATTACATATTAAAAGCCTGATTGAATAGAAATGTCTTTGCTTGCCAGCAGAAGGAAGATAGGGAGGAGAACAAACTAACTTCCCATGGAAGAAAGTTCCAGAGGATGGGAGCAGCCACTAAGAAGTTTCTCCTTATCTTTCTCTTATTCTCTCATGTCTTCACCAAACAAGTCTGTGATGGTGGAAGGACCATGAGAAAGACATTCCCTGTAGATCTTAGCTTGGGTTGTAATGTATGTGACATCAGCAAGAACGTAAGACCTCTAGATATCGAGGCTCTTGTAGCATTTGCTTTCGTCCCATTACTGATAATCTAAGTTTGTTACCAGTCCATATGGCATTTATTTATTTATTTATGACATTTCTACCCTGCCTTTCTCCACCACAGGGGGGACTCAAGGCAGCTTACACTTAGGCAACTATTTGATGCCATAGAACAAGGTACAATTAAAATAAACATTTTAAATAGAATTATAAAATACATTAAAACAATTAAAAACATTTAAGACAATATCTTCACAATTAATCACGTAATCCAGGCTGTTCCAATAGTCATTGCACATCATTCCATATCTATCTATTTCACAAGTTCTCGAAAGATTGGTCACAGAGCCACGTCTTCACTCTCTTGCAGAAGGTTGGGAACAAGGAGGCTGATCTAATATCCCTGGGGAGGAAATTTCACAGATGAGGAGCCACCACTGAGATGACCCTTTCTCTTGTCCCTGCCAATCATGCCTGCAAAGGAGGCAGGACCGAGAGCAGGACCTCCTCCAACAATTTTAAACTCTCCAATGGTTCATAGGGAGAGATCTGTTTAACACATGAAATGTGGGGAAGCGCATTGCTTTCTGGTTCTTCACATCAGGCACAAAATGTTGTGGGTTGGCCCTGTGTAGAATTTATTTATTTATTTATTTCAGGATTTTACCCCGCTCTTCTCAACCCCCGAGGGGGGACTCAGAGCGGCTTACAGCACGGCACAATTCGATGCCACATCAACAGCGTAAAACCCAAACCCCACAACACATTAAAATACAATTAAGACATTAAAATACAATCCTCAGCAACATCTACAATCATTCCATTTAAAACAATATTCAACCATAAAAGCATTGACCCTCTTCCTCCCTTCCATTAAAATCCCGTCAGATATGCTGCTTAGTGCTGGTGTGGGAACGCCTGGTCCCAGAGCCAGGATTTTACCTTTTTCCTGAATGCCAGGAGGGATGAGGTGGACCGTACCTCCATAGGGAGCGCATTCCACAGGCAGGGGGCCACCACCGAGAAGGCCCTGTCCCTCGTCCCCACCAACCGCATCTGAGAGGTCGGCGGAGCGAGCGCAGGGCCTCCCGGATGATCTTAGGCTACGGGATGGGACGTAGCGGCTGATGCGTTCGGACAAGTAAGCTGGGCCAGAACCGTATAGAGCTTTAAAGGTCAAAACCAGCACTTTGAATTGAGCCCGAATTGGACAGGCAGCCAGTGGAGCTGACACAACAGGGGGTGGTATGCTCCCTGTATGTAGCTCCCGTTAGTAATCTGGCTGCCGCCCGCTGACTAATTGCAATTTCCGAACTGTCTTCAAAGGCAGCCCCACGAGAGTGCGTTGCAGTAATCTATTCGGGATGTGACCAGAGCGTGACCACCGTAGCCAGATCAGACTTCCCAAGGTACGGGCGCAGCTGGCGCACAAGTCTCAACTGTGCAAAAGCTCCCCTGGCCACCGCCGAGACCTGGGGTTCCAGGCTCAGCGATGAGTCCAGGATCACTCCCAGGCTGCGAACCTGCGTCTTCAGGGGGAGTGTAACCCCGTCCAACACAGGCTGTAACCCTATGCCCTGTTCGGCCTTGCGACTGACCAGGAGGACCTCTGTCTTGTCTGGATTTAGTTTCAAGTGCGAGCCCTCATCCAGTCCGACACAGCGGCCAGGCACCGGTTCAAGGTCTGGACAGCCTCCTTGGTGACAGGTGGAAAGGAGTGACAGATCTGGACATCATCTGCGTACAGATAACACCTTACTCCGAAACTCCGAATGATCTCTCCCAGCCGTTTCATGTAGATGTTAAACAACATCGGGACAGTACTGAACCCTGAGGGACTCCACATTTCAACGGCTGTGGAGCCGATATGGTGTCACCCAATGACACCTTCTGGGTACGACCTTCCAGGAAGGTTTGGAGCCACTGCAAGGCAGTACCCCGAAGCCCCATCTCTGAAAGGCGACCCAGAAGGATACCGTGGTCAACGGTATCGAAAGCCGCTGAGAGGTCCAGCAGAACCAACAGGGACACACTCCCCCTGTCGAGTTCCCGGCGTAGATCATCTACCAAGAAGTCTCATTACACACAAGCTCCAACTGACTTTGGAAGGAATACCATCATGAAGCTCCCACAGAGGGATGTCCACAGAAGAGCAACCTGCATTGTATGTCATTAGTTTCTTTGCAGACATTCAACTAAACATGTTGAATGGTGCTTGGGACTTGAGACTACACACTTGAACCTGCTCTACTGACTTCAAATATTCATTGTAACCTGTGAAAGGACCCTCTTTGAGGTCACAACTACATGGTAACCTGTGGCTTTTTATCATTAGGGGCAAAATTCACAAGACACTTTGCTATTCATGTCAGACTTGGGTCTGAAATGGTTCCAAAATGAATTCAACATAGCCTATACAGTCTGGTAAATTAAGGTTTTTATTGGTTTTGGGGGTTTTTTACTTGGCACCCACAAATCTCAGATGGGTTTCATGGATCAGAACCTCACTAAAAGAGAAATATTCCGCACAACTAGCAAATGAAGACTTCTTTCTCCTCATGTTTGAAAGCAAAAACCACATCACCAGCAAGATAATATTAATTATAAATTGCATTGAATCTTTCTAGACATTTTTAATAAACCTATACCTGTCCAATAGGCTAAATTACAACAGATCACACATGAGATTGTCAGAGGTTTTTTTTCCTTTCTTCCTTTGAAAGCTATTGATTAGAGTCAGAATAGCTGGACTAGTTGCCCCAAAACAATCAATAATATTGACCATGATGCAATCAAAGTAAATCATGTCCATGATGCACTTAGTTTAAAAATTGCTGCAATTATCTGAAGAACTAATAATTGTGTGGGGGTGGTTGATAAGAATGAAAACCCTGTTTGGCAAACATCTTTCAGGATTTTATTATCCACATCCGTTTCTCTTTAACTGGCTTGCTCATTGACTTACCTGTCACAATTAATGGGATTACTGGTCACCTTTCTAGTTTAAAGACTTATACTAAATACCTAATTGAGTCCATCCAGACAAACAATGACAGTTAGCCCATCATTTAGTAATTTGGCAACTTCTTCATAGTGGTTCTAAAGATTTCATTTACCACCTTGAAACCGATGAAGCTACGAGGTAAAAGGTAAATCTTTAGAGCAGGGATGGGTACAGTGCAAATTGTGCAGCCCCCACTCTCAGGCTCTTCTTTAAATCTTGTCACTTCCACCACTTTAACCATAAATTTGACAGAAGAGCTAACATGATCCCAGCTTTATATTTTCATACCTCCTCTTGCAGTATGTAGAAGAACTCGGAAACCATGCCTGGAAAAATGTGTTTTTTTAAAAAATGGTTTGTTATGTTAGTTGGTATAAGACCCTTCCTCCAAAACAACTAGATACCTTTATCATTGCAAGAAAAATATGTACAGGCAGACCCTGAGTTATAAATATAAGACTTCAAAATAACTCATAGTTAAGAACGGGAGTGAGATAACAGGAAGTGAGAGAAATCTACCCCGAGGAAGGGAAATTCACTCCTGAAAGAGTTATCATGACGAATAGGGGTCTCCATGGAGCCTTTCTCACCAATTCTTGCTTCTACAACCAGCCAAATTTTTCAAAATCCAATTATCACTGGGACAGAAAGTGAGGTGAAATCTTCTGAACAGGGGCACAGACAGCAAAACAAACCCCATAGAGGTGTAAACCCTTCCTTAGGCTATCCAAAGCTTTAAAATATACATTTTGGCTGAAGAACCACTTTAAAAATGTACCTGTTGAGAAATAATCAAAATGCTCCCATATGTTCCTCACTAGTAACAAGAAAAAGTAATGAGTTGATATTCGTATTGCATGCAAAAAAAGATAATGAAATTATTAGAAGCCATTGCTTTTTTTAAAGCAAAAATATCCTTCCCTTTGTCCTTTCCCCCTCTCTTGCAATTGCAAATTACAGATAATCCCTTGTAATACATTATTTGTAAGATTTGCTCAGAAGGTATTGATAAAACCTGTTCCCAAAAAAAAAGTGCTTAGAACTTCAATTGGTTTCTTCATACTTTATAGTTCGTACTGAGCTCCTTCTCCATTCCTGTGATCACTTTAGTTCTTCTTTTGTACTTGGGTTTTTTATACTTATTTTAAAATGTACTCAAATTACACTATGTAACACAATTTTTGTTCCTGGGTTATAAATGTCCTTTCCTAATTGGTTCTATCATTAAAATATGGGGAAAGTTTATTAAGCTGCAAAAACTTTGTTACTGCAGGACATCCTATAGCACATTTTGCGATTGTTTTTCAATAAATATTTCATACGACCTCATCAGATGGGCCATTGGAATCACCACACATTGTGGCAAATCCAACAAAGCCTATCAGGGGACATGGGGAACCCCCCCCCATCACCCGACTTACCCGTTGCCCCATCCCATGAGGGGAAGAAGCATCAGCCACCTGGCTTTCTCCCCCCCTCCCCCCCCCCATTGATCCAATACAACACATGAAGCTTCCTGTGTTGCCTCTGTGGTGGCATGTGCCAGTTCATCTTTATGATCGAGCCCTGCTGAAAGTAGCTCTAAGATGTGGGATGAGAGTTGTCAGGCTCCATCACAAAAATAAAGATGAACCGGCACATGCCGCTGAAAAGTACCCCGTCTGATGAGGTCGATAAGAGTCTCAATCAATTTCACATAGTTTGTGCCAACCACAAAAACGAAGTTTCTGGAGTACAACAACTACTTTCAAAGTAAGTATTGCACAATTAAGCAGGAAATAATACTTTCAAAGCAGGAACAGATTTTTTTTCAAATTTTGTTACATAGTATTATTTAATAGCACTGCCATACTTTTCTGGCATCTTTCTGACAGCTTCAATGTTGATATTCTCCAAGAAGGCAAGTCCACCATATCCTACTGTTGGACAGGTCTTAACATCTGGAAGTTCTTTAGGTGGAAACACTTTTCCTACAGTTTGAATCCATTGCTCTGTGTACTAAGCTTTAGAGTAGCAAAAAAAGCTTTCTCCATCTTCAATATAACCACCTTTCAAATATTTAAAGATAGCTATCATCTCCCCTGTTTCATCTCTCCTTCAGGCTAAACACACCCAGCTCACTAAACCACTCCACATAGGACATGGTTCCAGACCATTTATTATTTTGTTCGCCTTCCTCTGGACATGTTACATCACAGCTTAGTTTCGAATTTGAATATTCACATGGTTCCTTTTATATTTTTGGTGTGGGTGGGTGTTCTTATTTCAGACAAACTGCTTTTAGCTGTGTGCAAAGGTGATAGAGAAATATTTTAATAGACATAGCCATAAAAGTTATCTACTTGTTTTTTCCCTAGACTTAGTTCTTTTTTTATATAATTTCTCAGTTAAACTTTAAAATGGGATATTACTTTTCCAAATAACTTTCCTTAATAAGTTATTTACTGAGGTAGAGCCATATTAGTCTGTTACAAAGCAAAAGAGTCTTATAGAACCATAAATAATAACATATTTTGTTTAGGGACAGCAGACCACCTTAGATGCAACTTCCCTGTAAGTAGACTTCTGTCAATGAAAATATATGCAAAATACAAGTTTTAGTCCTTTCAGCCCCTTAATGTCACATGTAGGTCTAGCCTGTCTCTCAATAAAATTCTCACTTTTCAAACCAACGGATAAGTTTATTGAAAAATCAACAAAAACTTACTTACACACTATTTGTTGTCAGGACCACATGATTTTACAAAGGCATTACATTTCAAATGGCCTGTACTATTAGGTCTATTACATTTCCCTGCCTGCTCCCATGAGTTGTCTAGTAAAAATATTACATCATAGTTATTCCTATTGTCTTCCCTGGGAAAATGACCTTGGTAACATCTCTCTTTAGCTCACTCCTACCTAATTTCCATTTGCTTAGTAGCCCAAGTGCATACCAAACTTCCTTCGCTGTTCTCACAATCTAACAGCATTCTAACTCCCACCTTATATTTGGCTTACACATTTTTATATTTTTCATTAGTCATACATCCAATGTCTTTATATTAACACTCTAACAAATACCTCACTGAGGATGCCTGCCATACATGTGGGTGAAACGTCAAGAGAGAATGCTTCTGGAACACGGCCATACAGCCCGGAAAACTCACAGCAACCCAGTGATTCTGGCCACAAAGCCTTCAACAACATTCTAAAAAATCCTTTCCCTGAACTTTGATGTTTATAGCATGACCACTATTGGGGTCCTGACACTTCAGGTTCTTTGTTGCTATAATTTCCAGTGAGGTAGCTCTGCTGGTCTTTTCCAGCTTAAAAAGAAAATAATTTAGAGCTCCTTCAGAAGGCCAATAATCATAGTAAATATCAGGCTATTATATTTGCGGATTACACACATTGCAGAAACTGTTCCCACCGCCACATCCAGTTATGCCATAAATTATTCCTCCTGGAGATGTGGCCAATAGTAATGTGAACAGAGTTTCTTTTCTCTCCATCTTTCCCAATGAGACACGCAATGCTCTGAGAGGAACAAACAAAATGGATGCTGGCATGATGGAAAGTTCCCCCTGCTGATATTGGGATCTCCTGGGATTTAAAAAAAATCTCATCTTCTGCTTGGGCTTCAAAACCCTCAGCCAGTTTCAGGAATGTACAGGGAATAAACCAGGATAGGAAACAAATGTTTTGAATATATTTTTTAAAAAATAATTCATAGAGATATAATTTCTGAAGCTTTTTACCAGATTTATTTTAGCCTGACTGGCAACTGGATCCATAAAAACTCATGACAAAACAAATGTTAATCTTGATGTACCACAGTGTTCCTGATCTTTTCACTTTTTGCTGATATAGGTCTTTAGGCATTGCCTCTTAATAAAATAGTTGTGTTCATGAGTAATGTTGGTGGACAGAAAAAGAGATTTAAAGATGGGCCTAAAGCAAACATTAAAAATGGTGGCATAGACACCAAGAATTGGGAAGCCCTGGCCCTTGAGCGTTAAAACTTGTGCGCCAGTTGTGCCCGTATCTTGGGAGGTCTGACTTGGCCATGGTGGTCCACTCTCTGGTTACATCCTGAATAGACTACTACAATGCACTCTACATAGGGTTGCCCCTGAAGACAACTCGGAAGCTTCAGCTAGTCCAACGCTTGGCAGCCAGATTGCTTGCAGGAGCGGGGTACAGGAAGCATACAAATCCCTTGCTACGCTAGCTCCACTGGATGTCTATTAGCTTCCGGGCTCGATTCAAAGTGCTGGTGTTAACCTATAAATCCCTAAACGGTTCCAGACCAGTTTACCTGTCCGAACTTATCTCACCCTACGAACCATCTAGGACCTTAAAATTATCCAGGGAGACCCTGCTCTCAGTCCCACCGCCATCACAATTGCATTTGGTGCGGATGAGAGACAGGGCCGTCCCTGTGGTGGCTCCTTGGCTGTGGAACCCCAATGAGGTTAGATGTGCTCCCTCCCTCCTGAACTTCCAGAATAAATTTAAATACTGGTTATGGGATCCAACGTTCAAAGAATAGTTGCTTTACTCAGAAAGACAAGATTTTATTGGATCGTTCTTGGACTGCTTTGGACAATGATTTTAATTCTGGCGATTTTAATCTGGTGAGCGGATTTTAATGTATATTTACAGTATAACTGTTTTAATTGTGTGGATGTACTTATTATGTGTTTTATATTATGATGCCATTGAATTGTTACCTATTTGGAAGTCATTCTGAGTCTCTCCTTGGAGGTCGAGAAGGACGGGGTACAAATGTTTTAAATTAAATAAATAAATAACTGGAGGTTAGCTGTGACCAGCAGTGCTGCAGAATTCGAAGAGGCACAAATGGGGGGCGAAAGGGAGAAATGTGCCAAGAGGAAAGCGCATCAATCCAACCCTGACTGGGACCACTTTCCACCAGAAAACCGATGTCTTCACTGCAGGAGAACATGCGGATCAAGAATAGGGCTCTACAGACCCACTGCCAAGACACTATACTTGGAGGACCATCATGCTTGGGCTACGAGGGATCATGAAGTAAGTAAGTAAGTAAGTAAGTAAGTAAGTGCATGATATCAGTTTGTGACAATTCTAGTTTGTTTTTTCACTGGATTTCTAGGACACAGTCCAAAGAAATAGTTCTTCTTGCCCAATGAGCCTTCCCATGTGTATTTGTCAGATGGCTTAGTTGTCATCACATCATATGGCAGACTGGAGTTCAGTCAACATTCAGATGCAGTATATGATTTGGCATAAAGATCTCCTCCTCAGAGGGAAAAGGCCTGATTGACTCAAACTTGAATATTGGTTTCTTGAATTGTGCCATTTTCCCCTACTAAACCTGGAATCCTATACCCATTTACTGGGCAATAAACTCCAATGAACTCAATAAGACTTACTTCTGGGGAAAAAGAGAGAGTTGAGAATATGATTGTGCTCTAACTCTCCATTTCCTTCCACAGTGATATCATTCCTTCTCAGCTTCCTGCTATTTCTGAAACATTGTACGTGCTGTTTTAGCTTTGCCATTATTCTTGCCAGAGGCTTGTTTTACAGGACCGAACATCTGTGATCTCCCTAGTCAGTGGCATTTTCACTCTTTTGAAGAAAAAGTCCAAAGCTAATCACCTTGCTGTGGTCATTTGCCGCTTCCAAGCCAAATGTACTTCATTTGTCTCTCACGGCTGCTTGAACGTCTCTTCAGATTTGTACAGTGTCAGGGTTTGCGATAGGCTGTAAGCGTGCATGTTTGCCTTTCCCTCTTAAACTGACATTTTGTTTTAGTGTTCCTGGCAAATGTGATTGCTATCGCACAGAGAACCGACAGTAAAGAAAACTAAGTCGCAATCAGAACTCCCGTGAAATAAAAAAGTAATGCAGTTAAGCAATATAAATAGAAAATGGGAAAAAAAGAAAATCAAATCTTCCTTTCTGCTCTTTTCTTAGTCAAAATCCAATGAAATATCTTCTTTTTATCATATTTCTATATTTACTGCAGTGAGAAAGCTATACTGCCTCTCACTGGTGGAGCAGATATCAGAAAAGTCATGGCAGATGCAATGATCACAGAGAGAATTGTACTGTGTACAATTCTGGTCACCGCACCTCAAAAAGGATATAACGGAACTGGAAAAGGTACAAAGAAGGGCAACAAATATGATCCAAGGGATGGAGCAGCTCCCTTATGAAATCAGGTTGCAACGCCTTGGTCTTTTCAGCCTTGAAAGACGGCGTTTAAGAGGTGACTTGATCGAAGTGTATAAAATCATGCATGGGATAGAAAAGGTGAACAAAGAAAAAATATTTTCTCTGTCACACAACACTAGGACTAGGGGGCACTCCCTAAAGCTCCAAGGTAGGAAAGTTAGGACTAATAAAGGGAAATATTTCTTCACCCAGAGGGTCATTGGGTTATGGAACTCACTTCCAGAGGAGGTTGTGACAGCTGTCAGCCTGGACAGCTTCAAGGCAGGATTAGACAGATTCATGGAGACCAAGGGAATCAGTAGCTACTGAAATGGACATCCAAGTGCCACCTCTGTGTTGATGGAGGCAGGCAGGATTTTCCCGGGTACTGGTTGTGGGGGTCGGGGAGCAGGTGAGGGTTTTGCCCTCCTTTCTGCTAGAGATCCCGTGTACAACTAGTGGGCCACTGTGTGACACAGAATGCTGGACTAGATGGGCTGAGGCCCGATTCAGCATGGCTCTTCTTATGTTCTTATGTTCTTATGTTCTTAGAGAAATATAATATAGCCTCCTTATTCATTGATTAAATATCCATGATTTCACTAGTTCCCAAAAAATCCCTCTTGAAGTATTTCTGGGCCTCTTTAAGTCCTCCAGTGTGCTTCCTATGGTATGCTTCTGATTTTAGTATAGTCAAAATATAGGCTTCACTCTTATCTGTGATTTAAGATATCCACAGTAAGTCCTGGAATGTGTCCTATGCAGATACGGGAGTTGTAGTACATGCTTTAGAACAGTGGCCAATCCTGCCTTCTTTCCTGAGCTTCCCAGTTAAGATGGGATTTCATTGTCCAAATCCCGTTTGTCATTGGCCACTGTTTTTTGCCTTTCTATATTTACTTATTTAGAGCCCCCAGTGACGCATTGGGTTAAACCAGTGTTTTCCAACCAGTGTGCCGTGAGTGATCATCAGGTGTGTCATGGGAAATTGGAACCTCCAATACCCTTTCTTCCCCCTCCTGCCGAACACTTTTTCTCCACTCGGGCTCCCTTCTTCCCAGCCTCGCTCTGCTTGCTTTGCCTCGCTTTGCTCATGCTGCGACTTCTGCAGGAGGGGGGAGGGAGGAAGACGTGACCCATGCAGGTGATACTGTGCAGACTCACCCCACGTCTTCCTCCCTCCCCTCCACAGTGCTCTCTGGATATAGGTGAACTACAACTCCAAAACTCAAGGTCAATGCCCACCAAACTCTTATAGTATTTTCTCTTGGTTATAGTAGTTCTGTTTGAGAAGTTTGATTCCATTCCATCATTGATGGAGTTCAGAATGCTCTTTGATTGCGGGTGAACTATAACTCCGAGCTGTTGAGCAAGACCTTCATGTGTGTCTTTCTGCCATTCCTGCCAGGATATCTATGTTTTGTTCATCGAAACAGGACCAGGTTTCACACTGAGTGCATAAATACATTTAAAAACATATTAACTATATGTATCACTGTGTTAGAGTGTCATTTTGTGTCATTTTGGTTGGTGGTGTGCCCCAGGATTTTGTAAATGTAAAAAATGTGCCGCGGCTCAAAAAAGGTTGAAAAACACTGGGTTAAACCACTGAGCTGCTGAACTTGCTCACCGAAAGGTCGCAGGTTCAAATCCGGGGAGCAGTGTAAGCTCCTGCTGTTGACCTCAGCTTCTGCCAACCTAGCAGTTTGAAAACATGCAAATGTGAGTAGATCAATAGGTACCACTCCAGTGGGAAGGTAATGACGATCCATGCAGTCATGCCGGCCACATGACCTTGGAGGTGTCTATGGACAACACCAGCTCTTCAGCTTAGAAATGGAGGTGAGCACCAACCTCCAGATTTATACACAACTGGACTTAATGTCAGGGGAAAACCTTTACCGTTACCTATATTTATTACCACAATGGTGCAATGAATTAAACCTGCTGACAGAAGGTTGGTGATTAGAATTTGCAGGAAAGGGTAAGCTCCTGTTGTTAGCCCCAGCTTCTGCCAACCTAGCAATTTGAAAACATGAAATGTGAATAGATCAGTAGGTACCACTTTGGTGGGAAGGTAACAACACTCCATGCAGTCATGCTGGCCATGTGACCTTGGAGGTGTCTACGAACAATGGTGGCTCTTTGGCTTAGAAATGGAGATGAGTCTCACCCCCCAGAGTTGGACTGGACTAGACTTAATGTCAAGGGGAAACATTTAGCAGGCCTTTGAGTTATGCTTGTAATAGATAATCTTGTTTACTGTTTTAAATCGTTGTTTATACTGTGTTCTCATTTTAATTGTGTAAACTGCCCTGAGCCGTAGGGAGTGGCGGTGTATAAGTTGAATTAACTAATAAATAATAATAAACTTTACCTTTTATATGTATTACTGTTGATTTTCTGCACCGTTTGATCTCTCCTCCCTTTTACTCTAGGTGTACTTTGCCCCTGTTGCCATTTTAGCAAAAGCTGTATAGATTATACCTTCACAGAGCCATTCTGTTTGGGGAGCATGGACTCTATTTCCTGGATGTTACATTGCTGTACAGCAAAGAGTACATGGTTTTGGTGTCACCTGCTTGTCAGCCTCTCTTTTTTTTTAACTTTTCTGCTACAACGAAAGTGACAATAGTCTTGCCCAGTCTTGCCTGTTGATTTTATCTTTTATACTGTATTATGCTGTGCATTTTGTATTTCGTATAGCGCATTGTGTTTTTAATGTATGGATATTTTAGAGTGCTTTATGTGTTTTAATGTGTTTTATTGTGTATTGCCCTGTTGTGAGCCGCCCCGAGCCTCCCGGGAGTGGCGGCCTAGAAATTCGACAAATAAATAAATAGCAGCAGCTGTGGCAGTCTGGCCACTATTTGCATCCTTCATAATATCTCATAAGTAAAGTTACCTCACAGTATGTAGTGTTGTTGTTGATCTTGTTGCGGTGGTGTTGGTTTCAACTTTTTTGGAATCCTATGAATGAGAATCCTCATTATTATCAGTCTTGCTGATATCTTGAAAACTCAGGGCTGCTGCTTCCTTAAATTAAAATAGTTGGGGAAGTTGAAGAACATTCTGCAAAGCACTTCTTTTCCTAGGACATTTGTTTAAAGAAAAATCTTAGAATGTGTCACATAAAAGATCTTCCTATAAATTGTGGCTCAGTATACCGGTAATTGGAATTCTTTAGGATTCAGCTCCTTGCTCAGATCTTTAAACTATGCAGGCTGATTGTGAATTCATATTTTAATCTAATGGAGATGTTTTTTACATAACTTCTTTTACACAAAATCTATACTGAAGCAGGGGTGATGGTGCTGCAGAGATGCATTGTGTCCCCTTGTGGAGAGTAAAAGTGGGGTAATAACAATAATAATAATGTGTTCAGCTCTGAATGAAAGATGGAGCTAGTTCTATAACTAACCCAGGTTGATTGTGACATTTTCAGGTGACAGATGAGGAGTATCCAAATACTGTGATTGAAGATGCTGTTAACTTATATGCTAGAAAAATTAAACAGGTGGTGCAGATGTTTGGTCATATTACCAACAAAAAGAAGCCTTTTAGTGTTTGTATACCCATTCCTCGACAATGAGTAAGTGCTCACCACATATCTGATATGAGACAAAATGGTTTGTGTCTTTCCCCAAGCAAAATGGGTATCTTCGAAGGTGTCCAAAACCTTGACACCTTTCATTTTACACATTATAATGTATAGGTAGAGTGAAAACTTACTATCCTTTAAAGAATTGGGGGTTTTTTGTGTAAGAAGAAGATTAAAAAAATGCATAGTGTGATAAAAAGAAGACAGATGACCAGCAGAAAGCTGACTCCTCATTTAAGAAGACATGCGGAGGTGGAAGACCAATTTGCTACACAATTAAACCGACAGATGGGAACAGCAAAAGCCATGTCACATGCTTCATGTCAGAGCTAAAGATGGTGCCTCTTGATCAGAGGAGATATCAGTTCTCGGCATATATATATATATATATATATATATATATATATATATATATATGGTCTAAAGATATATATTTTTAGAAAAAAATAGATACATCCTCATGAGTTTGGCTGAACTGAGCACAAGAAAATCAGCTTACCCTGCTTTCCTGCCACGTCTCTGATTTTGAAGAGAAAAACCTCCATGTCCTTTCTCTGATGGCTACATCCTGTCAGTGAACTCTGTAATTGAAAAGGCCACAAAGGGTTCATGCTGTTTAGATATAGAAAGGCCCCAGGCCCCCAAAGTTGCCTAGGTCTTATTAAACCTAATGGAACTTGTGGGTGTTCACTGTCTTTCAGGCCTTAACAACAGCTTTTTCATTCCCGAAGCTTCTGGTGAAAAGCATATTGAAAATAAATAATTGTGATATGAAGGAAATGCATTTCCATTTCAGGGGTGAATTTCTGCTGTGTTTGTTTAGTAATCATTAAGGTAAACCATATGGTTTTGTTGATGTTTGAGGTATGAATTCCATAAACAAATAAATGATGGTTTACTGAATTTGTAGCAGTTACCTATTTAGTATTCTCCTAAATAATTCCTCTAAATGTGCAAACCACTTTCCTGAATTAAAAAAAAGAGCACCGGGAATCTAAACTTAGCAATTTCATGTTTTCCTGTGCAGATTATTCAGTGTCCAATGTTTAAAAACAACCCTAAGCCCCAGTCCAGCATGGATTTAACTTGAAAATACATCCCACTGAACTCACAGGAAGTACTTCTGAGAAAACATTATTATAATTGGGCTGTTGTAGGTTTTGAGTGCTATATGACCATGTTCTAGATGCATTCTCTCCTGATGTTTCATCTGCATCTATGGCAGGCATCCTCAGAGATTGTGAGACCTCACAACCTCTGAGGATGCCTGCCATAGATATAGGCAAAACATCAAGAGAGAATGCTTATGGAACACAGACATACAGCCCAGAAAGCTCACAACAATCCAGTGATTCCGGCCATGGAAGCCTTTGACAATAAGCTATTATAATTGTGCTGTTAGTTACCAGTTAGTGAAGAAACCAAATAACAATGCTTGTAAGCAAGCTAATCAAATGAGTTTCATATTCAAAACTCAATGTTTATTCATTAGTAAACCAATATCCCAATACTAGCAAGGAAATTTCAACTCTAGTTTCCAATTAACTGGTCTTTAATAATAATACTGGATACAGTTTAGTGTCTAATTCATTTTATTTAAACAAAACTCTCTGCAGAACGCACACATACGTTTCTTATTTTCTTCCTGTTTTTTTATTAATCCATCTCAGTAATTTTTGCGACAACAATACAAAAGACAGGAAACAACTTAGAAAGACACTCTTATCTAACATCAATTCATTTCTAAGAATGTTCAGAAAACCCTGAATTTGTTTGATGGATGCATAACATCTCTATGACTGCCTGCTTCATAGAAGTACTGGAAGCCTGTAGCAAGGGTACCCATAATTAAACTTCCAAAAAGAATTGCAGTTAATAGTAACACATTTAATTTATCATCAATCATCAGTCTTACAGAAGTAGACTGGGGCCTCATCTACATAGCCACATAATGTGTCATTGGAAATGGATTGGTCTGAGGTGTCCAAATGATATTCCAGGTTAATCTGCTTCAACCTGTTTATTCTAGGTTTTAAAAACACCTGCAAAGGTCTGGATCTTTCTGAACGATTTGAACCTTTGCAAGTATATAGGCAATGGGGACTGTATCCTGGGATCACCCAGGAAGGAGGAATGGCAGTGCAAGCCTCCCTTCCCTAAACCCTCCCTTCCCCCCCCCCCCAATTTAAATGTAAAGATAAAGGTTTCCATTTGACATTAAGTCTAGTCATGTCCGGCTCTGGGGAGTGGTACTCATCTCCAATTCTAAGCCAAAGAGTTGGCATGTCTGTAGACACCACCAAGGTCATGACTGCATGGAGTGCCATTACCTTACTGCCAAAGCGGTATCTGTTGATCTACTCACATTTGCATGTTTTTGAACTGCTAGGCTAGCAGAATCTGGGGCTAACAGCAGGAGCTCACCCCGGTCGCCAGATTCGAACCACTGACCTTTTGGTCAGAAGGTCAGCAGCTCAGCAGTTTAGCCTGCTGCGCCACTGGGTGGCCCCATTTAGCCCTTTATTTTTAAGGGCTCCATTCAATGCCTCCATACAGGGGCATGAGGTTTGTCATACCTTCCTGGGGCTGCAAAATTAAACTAAAGAAGGGGGGAATTCCCCCCCCCCCCAGCTCTTTATTTTAATTCTCCAGCCCCAGGGAAGGACCCTGAGATACCAGATTCAACAGATTCTAAATTGTAAGAGAGATTGTTTTTTAATCAACCGAAACTGTTGCAATAGGCTAACACAAGTGGGCATAAATATATGGAAAACTGCTATTTCTCATGGAGTGACAGGGGAAACTCATTTTACATTTCAATGAAAAATGAAACAGTCTAATCTCAGAACCTCCTGGAGTTTACTGCTGTAAGTGTTCATGTGTGCCTTCGAGTCAGTTATTTCTGACTTATGGTGATCCTGGCAAGATTTGTTCAGAGAGGGTTTGCCCTTGCCTTTCCCTGATGTCTAGAGAGTGTGACATGGCTTAATTGAACTGGATGGCTCTTGTAATTTCTTCCAGCTCTATGATCATATGGTAATTTCACTCCATGGGTCTCCATGACTGAGAAGAGATTCAAACTTTGATCTCCCAAACTTGAAATCCAGCACTCAAACTTCTCCATCATGCTGGTTCTCTCCCGGAGTTTACACAAGTACAGTTTTCCTATGTTTTGCTTTCCTTTATGATATCTATCTTTCAAAAGCTTTCAACCTAATGTTACTCGTGGTATTATGCAGTGGAGTCAAGAACCACCTTGTACATTTACATCCCAGCTTCCTTTCAAAGAGCTCTGCATAAAGTGCATAGTTCTCTCACTTCCCTGTTTCATCCACATGACAATCCTGACAGGCAGGTTGACTTGAGATACAGTGATTGGCTCATGACTGAATGATGATTACACTATGTAACAAAATTTAAAATATTTTCTGTTCCTGGTTTGAAAGTGTTATTTCCTGTTTAATTGTACATTACTTATTTTAAAAGTAGTTGTTATACTCCAGAAACTTCGCATTTGTGGCTGCCACAAACTATGTTGAATTGGTTGAAACTCTATGAGAGAGATCTTCATTGAAAAACTATAGCAGGATGTCCCACAAAAATATTTTCTTGAAGTTTAATGAACTTTTTCCATGTTTTTTGTGATAGAACCAATTAGGAAATAACATTTGTAACCCAGGAAAAATTGTGTTACATAGTGTTATTTAAACCTGGGCATTCCTTATCAAAGTCTATAGTCAAATCTAATACATCACTGTGACTTTTCATATTGTTATCAGGAATATGCTAGAAGGCATTTGACCTAAACAATAATGGTGTAAAATAGACCTCACGCTGATTTTCTCCAAGAATCCCTAACCACTTGATCATAAAAAGACAAATGAGTGGTGGTAGCTAGTTCACCAATAACTTTATATCTGATTCAGCTACATGTAGAAAAACTTTCTCATTGGGGCTTACTCCTACAAAGACATGCATAGAACTTAAGTGACCACTGTATGTTAGAATGATTTCTGACCCCAGTTAATTTTCCTTTAGTTCCACTTATTTATCACTGCCCCATGCCCTTAATCCTGCCTGCTACTGGACCCCCAGCCCTGATGTTAACCAGGAGGACTGTCCTCACACAAATACTCATTTTGGTTTATAGGCCTAGTAAACAAACACTGAGCTTTGGTTATCCAACCACCTTACCTCTTTTGTGGAATATTATAAATTATCAGGATAAATGTGTCCTCCATTTCTGTCATTCCCATAATTTCACACTACTTCTGTCTTTTTCCCATATTTCAGAAAATATATTAAGGGAAAATAATTTGTGTATAATAGTTTGAGGATGGTAGTGCAAGAAGCTGTCTGTCCATTGCTATCATGGCCAGAATCTATTGTTTATCCCAATTTGAGTAGACCCACTAAATTATTTGGATTTACTTATATAATCTTGATAAAATAGTGAAGAGTAGAGACATCATACTAGCAATGAAGGTCTGCATAGTTGAAGCAATAGTATTCCCTGTAGTTATCTATGGATGTGAGCGCTGGACCATAAGGAAGGCTGAGCAAAAGCAGATAGATAGATGCTTTTGAACTGTGGTGCTGGAGGAAAATGCTGAGAGTGTCTTGGACTGCAAGAAGATCAAACCGTTCCATACTCAGGAAATGCTGCCCAACTGCTCATTGGACAGAAGGATATTAGAGGCAAAGATAAAGTATTTTGGCCACGTAATGAGAAGGCAGGAAAGCTTGGAGAAGATAATGATGCTAAGGAAAATGGAAGAAAAAAGGAAGAGAGGCCAAACAAGGGCAAGATGGATATATAGTATCCTTGAAGTGACTGGCTTGACCTTGAAGGAGCTGGGGGTGGCCATGGCTGACAGGAGCTCTGCCGAGGGCTGGTTCATGAGGTCACAAAAAGTCGGAAGTGATTGGATGAATAAACAACAACACAAAATACAATATGACCATCATATTTGTGATACCAGTACCCATAATTTCATTTATCCACATATGAAAAAGTAAGTCCTCAGAAGGCATTTGTTTTATAAGTTCTCCAACATGACTCTATGGTCTTCTTGAGCCAGAAGCCATTTATTTCATGAAGATGCAATATTATCAGTGCTTTCACATATCCATGCAAAATCAGGTAGCGTATCCCATGTAGATACAGGAGTCATTTTTTGTTCATTCATTCATCTATTCATTCAAGGGTCGTATTGTGTATTGATTACTGATCAGTGGATCTTTTCTGGTTAGAAGTAACCAACAGGGTTTGGGTCTAAGTTGTAAAACTTAAATGTTTGAATTATCTTTCCTTTTTTCATATCTTAGTCAATTGCACTGGTCATTCTTTTGTTTCACAAGAAAATGTAAGGTTACGCTGAGACTTTTGAGCTGATTTTTTTCATACACCTTCTGCTTCGTGGAGTTTTAAAAGTGATCTGTGAAGCAGGAAAATGTGCTTGTCAGCCTCCCTTTCAAGATGTGATGAAAATAGGCACATCACAGTTTCAGTTATCGCAACAGTCACTTCTGATTTGTTCATGTTTGTGCCAGGCTAGTGCCATACCCCTTTGTTCAAGTTTTTTCCCCCACTCGGCTTTAGTGGCTGAAGAGGGTTGTTTTTGTGTATAGTGCAGGATATTTTTTAAAAATCAGGAGAGTCACTTGTACTCATTGATTATGATGACTGAGAGCAGGGCACAGGCTGTAGCTGCATTTGCCTATGAGCTGAAGAGTTCATTTGTTTAGCGAAGATGCCCTGTGTGAGCACTCTTCCTTTGAACTTCAGCCATGTGCATCGGTATGAACAAGGGTATATTTTTCTGAAGATGATCGTGTTTATCAGTGAGGCTTCATAAGTGGCAACAACTATAGCTGTCTTTAATTTTGATTTTAATTTTTTTGAGATGGATGGCTGAAGTGTTTGGAGCACCATAATGGCTGGATGAGCTGCAGGTTGAACAGAACACTCCACCTGCAATAACGCAAGTACTTCAGTTGCTATAGTAGCTTTCCTCTTGTAAAAAAATGGCTAATGTGTCAATAACAACCCTTGAAAAGCCCATGTGATCTCTTTCGGAGAGTTTTCCATAGCATCAAACTAAGAGGACAAAAGAGTGGCAAGATTAAGAAGACACTGTAATAAATAATAGATAAACTTTATTTTTAACCCATCCAGTCTCCCCAGAGGACTCAGGGAAGCCTCCAGAAAGCACCTCTTGCTCTTCCGTACCCAGCCAAATAGCAGCACTGAAACAATAACAGGATGAAATTATGTTTCTTCATTACACATGCAATATACTGTATACAATATATGTAATCAAATTGTCAGTAGCAGAAAAATCCAGAGAACTGGCTCTGACTATTCCTTCTTACAATATATATACATGACTTTCTACAACCTCAGTGGCTTTTACTGGTGGAAGTATACCTGTTGTGGATGAGGATTATCCAGTGAACTTGAGTTCCCTGAGTTACCATGAGGTAGGTGGACTGGGAAAGAAATTCGATGCAATTATTTTCCCCCAAAATGTCAATTATTTCTTTATTAAACTGTGATTGCCCATTACTGTCCATGAAATAATTTAAAAGTCAGTTTGTGACATTTGTCTGGAGTCAGAAATATAGACTGCAGGTTTTTTAATTATGGCGGGGAACATGTTGGTAGTATGGTGGGAAACAGAAAGGTAATTTCTTTTCCTCTCCTTTCCTTTTCAATTCTTTAATAGCAGTATAGTTTATAGCACCATAACCCTCTTTCATATAAGCGATATTTCATTAATATGCTAATATTAAAAATAGTAGGGAAGGCATTTTAGTATTAATTAAAAGATTGATTACAAAAAATTAATGGGATTGTAAAATTGTACCACTGTAAAGATTATCATAAATATGTGGTGAACTGTGATACGTAACTACCCATGATACATAACTACACAAATAAAAAAACACACACACCTCTTTTTTAAAAAAAACCAGAAAAATGGTACTGAAGACAACTGGTATGGAGATTGTATTACCTCTCTCTTCTTGTTTTACAAAGACAGGTTTCCGCATTAAGAAAAAAAGAGGGACGAATGCTTGAAATCAACATTATTTCCACCATGGACAGCTCATGGACCAAATTAGGAGTACTTCCCTTTGCCACTTGGTCTGTGAGCCAAAACTATTCATATCTTGTAATGAATGAGAATGTGTAATTTCATATGAATTTGTCGCACCCCAAGGACTTCAGACGGCATCTTTCCTTGGGTCTGCATTTTGCCCGCCTGATTCTGAGAAGCTTTTCAGCACAGCTGTGTTAACTCCCAGCCCCTGTCAGGGGCCTCTTTACTGCTCTCCTGCACTGTCCAAGGGAGATGCCATGCTGAAGGCATGTCAAGGCCAAGCAAAGCCCACCAAGCTGATAGCAGAAGCGGGTACTCGGAGCAGTAAGCGCTACTCCCCAGTCCAGGTGGTTCGCACTAACGAGGGCCTGCATTCTTCAGGACTGAGGTTCTCAAAACAACCCAGGGCTCATCCATCATCCAGTTTGATGTTCGACGCACTGGGCCCTGCTGACAGAAATCCTATAAAAGCTGTGAGATCCTGCTTAGCAGTATCTCGTACCAACGGCCACTATTGCCATGATGTCAAAGTGAACCGGGCCTTTCAGCCAGCTACTAAGATCCAGCCAGCCAGCCTTCCTCGGCTGCCTCGTTCCAGCATTTAGCCTTGTTCCTGTTCATCGTCGAGCCCTGCAGGAAGCTGCATTGCTTTTGCATTGACTTTGCCTGCAGTACCTAAAGCCGCCAACCTTCTTGCGCCGGTTGGGGGCTCAGAGACTATCTATCGCATCCCGCAGTTGTTCCTGCAATTTCCTCTGCTTGAGATCCTGCCGTTGCGGATACTCAAGCCTTACTGATTCCAGTGTCTGCTGCTATCCGGAGGCTGCATACCAAAGGCCTCCTGGACTATTTATCCACTTTGCTACTTTATAATCAATAAAGCTTGTTGTACCTCAGCTGCCTTGTTTGTTGTCCGGGGGGGTCAAGTGCCAAGAAGCCTCAGAAGGCGACAGAATTACACATAAGATTCCATGTGAAATTCCTACTTGGGGGGATAGACAGTCAAAGAAGATTAAGCTTTATTGGTTCTTTACCCAACCACAATGTTAATATTATTTATTTTGTTCTTTATTTGCTATATTTGTATATTGCCCTTCTCAACCCTGAAGGGTGGTTTAGAGTGTTGGCAAAAATTCAATACCATTGATAAAAACAGTATAAAATATTAAAATTGACCCTCCCCTAATAAAAAAATTAAACATTATTAAATAGAAACAATAGAAAACATGGCACTGGAAAATATGCAACGTTCTTTCCTATCTTAATCTTAGTGCAGCAAGACTAAGTTTCAGTTATATTTCCACAATATTCTTCTTGGTTAATGTCAAATTCCATTCTGTTTTGTTTTGTTAAAATCAACAAAGCTTCAGAATTGTTGTTGTTAATGTATCCAGTGTAAATCTGAGACGTTTTGCCACTTCTTCTAAATTTGAAAAACTTACTACCAGACTTACAAACTGCTAGAAATTTTGAGAAGTTTTAGTTTAAGATGTCAGAAACTTTATAAGAACTGTTTTAAAGAAAGTTTTAACTACATTGATTTGCTGATTGTTATAAAGATAATCCTGTACTGAAAATGAAAAAGTATAATTTATATCAATTTAAGAAGTTGTAAAACCAGTTGCTATTGGCACCACTTTTTCCCTGTTTTGGAAATCTAGAGAGATAGAGCTCCACTAGCTCAATAGTGAGGAAGTTGCACTGTTCATATTGTTACAGACATTTCACATATTTCAAAACTCATTTTTACATATCCCATTAGAATAGTAGGGATGCCAACATTTTTATTTAGCCAGACCTTTATAACCTATTCTGTTGCTGTATGGCATTGCTTTTAAATCTGGGATTAAATTGGAAAAAAATACAGCAAAGTAAGATGAGACCAATAAAATACAAAATAACGCCTATGATTCTATATTTTGCTTATGTAATGTAAATCTATGCTTCCATAGTTATATGATGGTTGCTTTATACATTCTGTTGAAGACCAACATTGTTCCTACCAATTGTCCCATTGTGCAATGAGGAATGCCCAGTAGCTATTTCCACAATCCAGTGAATAAAGTGGTACAATGAGAACACTAGAAATAGTTATGCACCAAGAATCCTCTTGGTTAGTTCCAAATAAAATAGATTCATCTAATCAGTTATTGAATAGTGAGACAATGTCATTTCCAACATTTGACAACCCTGTCACACCATCCTCTGTATAAGATTTCTTCAGAGGATAAATTATCTTCCTTTGAGGCTGAGAAAGTGTGATTTGCCCAAGATCCCTCAGTGGCGTTCTGTGCTTGAGTGGGGATTTGAACCCTGGTTTCCAGAGTCCTTGCCCAACATTCAACCACAATTGATTCAAAGGGTCTGCTGTAGTTAAGACTGACAATGGGAGGGCCACATGAAATTGCCGTACTTGTGGGACTCTGCTTGCACAACCATGAAATGATCACATCCATGGCAAAATATATATATAACAGTTTGTGCAAGGGAGTTCACATATACGTTATCTCTCCCAAGAGTAGTGAGTGTAACTTTTCTGTGAAGTGAAGAAGGACCAGGGAAGGAAAGGGGGCCATTGAGGCAGGTGGAGGAGAAACCTAGGAATACAATTTGATCTTCCTCAGTTGAGTCCATACCTTTGTAGCCATCGGTATGTCAGCAAAGTGCATAGTAGTTTTTGTGTCTGGTTCAGCATCCTTCAACTTCAAGAACTGAGAACAATGCAGCTCATGTGAAGGCTGTTTTGAATGTTTCCCTATCCACCATACAGTCTTGGCTCTGTGCAATTTCTTTCCCCAAGCTCAGATTTAAAAAAAAGTCATTTTGGGACAGTGAAAACATCCAGGCAGCTTCGTTGAGGGTTTCGAACAAGTCAAGTGAAGGCTTTCTCCACTGCTATGAAGAGTGGCAGCAATGATGGAATTGCTATATTCGATCAGAAGGAGCCTATTTTGAAGGAGATAAACTGTAATTGTACAAATATTCAATAAAATAAATAAATATGTTATTTTGGGACCAGGGCCGTAGTCAGGATTTTGATTGGGGGGCTGAGTTTGGTTCGGGGGGGCTGAGACTGGGCGGAAGAGGGTCTACCCTGGCAAACCTTTTGTATTGTTATCCCAATAACCCCATGAATGTGGTATATAATGAGCATGGTGATCATATCATGATATGAATAAACATAACAGTTTAAATAATGTACCAGTAAGGCCTTCTCGCGGACCACCCTGAGAATTTCGGGGGGCTGAATCCCCCTTAGCCCCCCCCCCCCTGGCTACATGCCTGTTTGGGACAGAGACCATGTATGCATGACTACCAAGGATTCCACCCATATTTATCTACTTGCATGACCAACTTAATTCCTGACTAAGTTCTGGCAACATAACAATGTCTCTTTTTCTCTTTTTGGGCAAAGACCATTTCAAACTATAATTTATAATAGAAGTTCTCTCTTGGTGACCAGGAAATTGGTAGTGGAGATGCTGGATCTTTCAATTATAATAGTTTTAGTGGTGTGTGTTCAAAATGGCTTTTACTGATCTAGTGTCTTGGGAGGAGGAGATTCCATGCAAAATGCTGAAATACTAGACTAAGGGTACAGTGCCCTCAAGTGGAGAAAGTTTTCTCTCTTTTCAGCCAGGTACAGAAAAAATGACCATTTCATACATACATAGAGAACCTAAATATTTGTGGGAGACACCATATTGCAGAGCAAGTCCTGTTGTTGCTACTGCTGTTATTTTTTGTAATAAACATCCCGTTGCCTCTACATAGAGAGTTGTCTCTGACAGATCAAGTAGCTCTGACAATCTATTTGTGAAATAATCAGTAAGGCTTCCCATCTTAGTTAACTTAGATCTTTTCTTTAAAATTGTATTAAGTTGATTAATCCTCCTTTGGTCTAATATTATTATAAATAACGCAGGCAGATCGCTAAAATGAAAGATAAGGATATATTAAATTCTTAATATCCTGCTTCAAATAATTTTGTATTGCTTAGGACATGGAAAATAGTGGACACAGAGCTGATTCATGTTTGTATTTAACAGTTTTGATTGTAAATTGTCACTTTGACATCTTCACTACACAAGCTCCATATTCTTTCAGGAGCTCCTTAGGTTCAACTTTATTAGGCCAGACTTCCTTAGGAGCAAATTCCACATTTAGTTTCTGCCTTTTATTCTTCTGCCTCATACAGACCCTTTCTGAGTGATCTTAAAAGGCAGCAGGAAGTTTATTTGAAGACAGGCAGAATCATGGTTTTAGCAGAGGATTGAAGTATAAACATAAATACAGGGATGGAGACATAAGGATGAAAAGACTAAAGGAGAACGCTATCCAGAGAGAATACTTCCTAGAGCAGTCCAAATCTATGTTGTGTCTGTGTAAAGCTTCAAGCCTCAGCTTTATATTGCTAAGCATGCCTTTAGCTTGCCAGACAGTGATACTAAAAGTATAGTTCAAGATATATATGCATTTAAGGGCTGAAAATGAAGCATTTTCTTAATGAAATTGTGTTCATGATCATCTCCTCAGTCTGAATATTTGGAACATTGCCTTCTTTAAAAGTATTTGATCGGCACAGTGCCTACTCAGAAGTATTGTATATACTCATGTATATGTATAGGAATTTTAATTAAAAAGTGACCCTTCAAAACTGGATCAAATTACCCACAGTAAAAACTGTACTCCTGTCCAAAAAGGAACCATCTTCGCATAAAGTGATAAAAGGCAAGAACTTAGTCCATCCTGGAGAATCTAAAAGAAACAGAAACTCCTCTGCTCTCTCCATTTGCCTTTTTTAGTCTGGAAAATGGTGGCTGTTGTGGCCAGTGAATACTATCTGTTGTAGCTCAGCAGTCAGTGGCGGATGGTTTCACTGATGATTCAGAAGGGATTGTGGGATTTTCTGGGGTTCAAAGTGTTACTGATTCAGGCCAGATTCAAAGTGTTGAAGATTCAGGCCAGGAAAATGAAATTGCCTCAGAGCTTTGCTCCAAGGTCAGTCACAGGAGCCAAAAACAACATCATTAGATAAGAAGTCAAGTGAAGAAGAATTAAGTGAAATGGAAAACTCTCAAGGGAAGGCACCTGGTGTTACAGAGATAAGCAAAAAATCTTCATTTACAGATTAGATCAGAGGTTGGTTCTGTAGGTCCGAGAGACTTCATGAGAAAGAGATAGAGAAAAATCGTGGGGGGAAACATGATTTTATGACTGTTTATTAACAGCCAGTGTTTTCCTTATAATCAGTTCAGGCAACGTTGGTGTTCAAGTCAGAAGCAAGGCCTGAGTCTCGTCTTGATTTTGGATTCAAGTATCTTGAAAGTTTTATATTCTTATTTTATTATTTTTGCTGAAGGTTTTCTAAGAATCCCTTTGCTTATGAATTTATGCTGTACTTGTGATTTTTGGCTATTCCTGGACTGCATTTCATTTAGATTTTTGTGAGACATTTGGGTTTCTATGTGATTATCACCTATTGCTAAACCTTCTTAGATTATTCCCTTCTTTCTTTTGTCTTGCTTTTTTCATATATTCTATGTGTTTTTACAATAAACCATTTGCTTATATTCTGGATTTTTGTATGGTGTTATGGTTATAGGTGGCTCCAGGCCTGGGGTGCAGCACTATCCATCTGAGATGGCACTGCCCCTTTCCCCTCTCTGCAAAAGGTCCTTTGACATATCCAAGGGTTAGATCAAAAACCATAATTTTGACTCCAAAACATGCCATCGACTTATACTGTATATGCATATATATGGTAAATCCAATGGTGTTCAATAAGGTCAATTCCCAGTATTTAAAATTGCAGCCAAATAGACTAAATGCCATGGGTATCATAGGTTGAACCATTACAGAAGTGAACAAAAAGATGTTTTCTCATAAAAATAGTATGCCACTTCACTTTATGTTCCAGATATTGGGGCAGGGAGGACAACTGAATTATAGAAGTTTATAAGTAGATATATTGGTAGGGTCTGTATGTTCTCATAATTCAAAATAAGTGGTGGTAATGGAATGATGCAAGGTCCAACTTGTGCATTAAAATCAAGGTGAACAGAATGTGCTCTCCTTTTGACAGGTATAAATCTCCCATATGGCAAGTAATGGGGCTAGCTCATTACTTCACTCCCCCCCCCCCCCCAAGAGTCAGATGTCAAGAACAAATGGAGCCTCTGGTACTTAGGAAAGAGTCGTGTTCACATCAGTGCTGAGAGGACTATAAGCATGTATTCTGAATACAAACAGGAACAATGTTATAGAAGTGGGGGAAGTCAAGAACATTGAATTGCTAGGATCTAAATATCTTTATTTTATTTTATTCTGCTTTTCTCCCAATATGAGATCCAAGTTTAATTTTGATGAAACCATTAATGATGAGACACTACTTTAAAAGAGAGCTTGGAAACTTGGGGGGGGGAGGGTTCAAGTAATGTATTCCTGTTATTTGTTACAGTATTTGAAAAGCCACCCATTGTTCTTCTTCATTACAACAGTGAAAAACTGTTACTTTACTTGTTGTATGATTCAGTGTTTTTCTATTATTTTCCATCAATTTATGAGGTAAGAGATTATAGAACTAGAAAGTAGCACAAAACTTGAAATACTTCTTTTTTAAAAAAAAAACCTTAAAAGTAACATTTAAAGGTAACTAGAAACCAAAGCCATTATTCCAAAATTAACTTACCTCTTACTCATTATAAGACTTTTGTTAAACTTCATACATTTATAAATAGTTCAGGTAGCCCCACCATCTCTAACTTATAACATTCAAGCTCTAGTTATATGGGGAAAGAAGCAAGATAAAATCAATGTGATTTTTTCTCTTTCTCCCAGCAGAGTGTGAAATCAACCCTTCAACAAAGTTGAAATTACAAGACCTAAATAATGAACTAACAGTGTTTACATCTAGACCTGTAGCCTAATTAGTTTAATCTTCTGCTGCAGAAAAGCAAGTTTTTACTGGATTATTATTTTTTGTTAGCTGGGAGTTGTATTTTTATGACTCCCAACTTTAGCTTTAGCTTTCTCTGCAAAAGAGTGCTGGTGACTCACAAACTACACATCCCAGGATTCCATAGCATTGAGCCATGGCAGTGAAAGTATGTCAATCTGCATTAATTCTGCAATGTCAATGTACCCAATGTATGGAAAAAATACTTCACCCCTGACATTGGTCTGTAGTGTGATAGGGATACACATATGTAGTTGCATTTTGATTTGGCAAGGTAACATTTAAGGACTTGGAGTTATTTGTTTCAGGAAAACATCCCAGGAAGAGTGTATTTATATATGCATTATTCTGGGCCTGGGTTGGCCCCAGGCTCGTTTACACAAACTATCACCACCCTGGCCACTTCTGTGACAGAAGGGAGTCCTGACTGCCTAGTGGTGTCAAACCTGGTTCAGTCTCTGGGCACAACATAGGTCCTGCCAGTCAGCGCTCACTTGCAGTGACATTGGCTGGGATTATGAGGGAAGGGGGGGGGGGATCAACACAGAGAACTGGAGGGGACAGTAAGTGCCATCCCAAGAAACACAAGATGGCAGCATAAACATCTTGTATAACTACAATCTTGTAGTTATACAAGATGGCAGTATAACTACATCTCGTCACTGGCCCAACTGTTTACAAGAATCCAAAATCATGCCTTGCCCCCATATTACCCTGAATCACCTCCATGTACACATAGTTTGGCCATCACCAAGCTGCTTCAGGGCTCTTCGTGGTAGGCCAGTGTAGATGTGCCTGGAGAATGTATCAAACCAAAGGGGGGAAAGCTTCAACTTCTCTGAAGTTTCCAACTTCAAGAACCACTGGGGATTCTTCCAACCCTTCCTTAGGTAATTTAAAGATTACTATTAATTTTAAAGAATTGATTTTGGAGATACAACTAAATTTCTGCTAAAATGAGATGTTGGGGAAAAACACTATGGGTGAAGTAGCTATCTCTGGTAAAAGCAGCAAAAACAGACCCCAAGCCCTCAGGGTGTAAAAATGCCATTCTGTTTCAAGTATTCAACTGATAGTTCAGGCAGCTTCTGAATGGCTCATGGAGAAAGAGGCACCAACTTTATTTTCCTTCTGCATAATGTTTGGGACTGTTCTAACCAGCCATGACATAAACATAAAATAAAGTGATATTTGCGCCTTGGATAAAGTTATTTAGCCATCAATTTAGGCATTCTCATTTTGTTCTATAAAGCATTCTAGGTAAGTTTGTCAGGCAAAAAAACAAACCACTGTTTCTTATCCTTTCTTGAGTAGTAAAACCCTCTCCACAGGCTTTCCAACCAGCTTCAGAATGACAGTACTGAATTATTATCCATATGACTTCTGTTTCCTGCTTTTTATAAAGATGGCAAAGCAAAGACCGTAGATGTGAACCACCACCAATTACTGAGCCTGTCAGGATTCAGCAACAGATAAAATTAATTCCAAATTTTAAACAATCTGCAGAAAACTGAACGCAATTATGTAAGAAATTAAGTTATACAGTTGCCATGACCTTTAATCAATCATCCAACTGTTAATGTTAATTTTGTGATCTAAAAATCATAGTTCTATTTGCATTTTAATGGCTCTTAAATGAGTGTCATCAAGAAGAAATAAAGGCAGCCTAGCCTTTGGATGCCAAATCCTTTCTCCTTAATGTGATGCAGGAGATTAGGAAACTCAGCTCGGAAAAGGTTTTTGTTTCAACCTGCAGCAGACATATGGAGCAAGCTCCACAAAGGGAAAAATAAAGCCATTCTATGCAAAATATCATGGCTGTACTGTTATTATAAATAAACCGGAATTGCAAAAAGAGAGGAAGCTATAATGGCATCACCATTACCCACATGCTAACACAAAAACCACAGCATAGCTTTTTAATGACTTTTCTACTTGAATATACCTTAGAAAGTGCAGCTACAATTTGGGGAAAGTTAAAGAACTCAAGCTTTGTAGATTTCTCGGAGCTTTGAAAAGTTACATTTTTACTACAACTTAAAAAATCCCCATGTCAAGGCAACCTCTTAAAATCATGCTAGTTGAAGGAACCGTAGTCCCAAAATGGATTTTCCTGAACTCTGGCTTTTTTTCAGTAGGCTTGTACTCTGGACATATCCTGAGAGTTCACGACTCACTAGAAAAGATAATAATGCTTGGTAAAGTGGAAAGTAGCAGGAAAAAGGAAGATCACGTTAAACAAAACCATTGATTCAGCCAAGGAAGCCATGACACTGAGTTTTCAAGATCTGAAACAGAGAATTATAACTGCAGATCTTGGAGGTCTCTCATTCACAGGGTTACCCTACATCAAAGCTGAATTGATATCAAATAACAATGTCTCACTTTCTCTGGATTATGTATTAGCAGGATTCGTTCAGACTTAACTTCATTTTCTTGACCAAGAGCTTAATTCACAAAATAAACATTGTATTTTATTTATTTATTTAAATTTTAAAACTATTTTGTATCACTGCCTATCCCAAAAGCGTTGCCAATGAACAAATATGAACCCATTCAAACAAATCAAAGATGATTACCTTTCAAAAACACATCCAAGTACTCTTTTTAAAACCCCTAAAAGCAGTCCAAAATCAATCCCAGAATCCAGTTTTGAAACAGTTAAACAGTTAAAACAGCCATTTCAGATATTGAATGTCATGTGTAACAGAATAGCAGAACCTTAAAAGAGATGGGGGCAGCCTACTTTCCTTGGATAAGAAGTTCCACAATTGAGGTGCTGCTATAGACAATTCCCTGGTATGTGTACCCACTTGTCAGGAGCGACTTGAGAAACTGTAAGTTGCTTCTGGTGTGAGAGAATTGGCCATCTGCAAGGACATTGCCCAGGGGATGCTCAGATGTTTTGATGTTTTACCATCCTTGTGGGAGGTTTCTCTCATGTCCCAGCATGAGGAGCTGGAGGTGATAGAGGGAGCTCACCTCTATCCTCGCTCTCCTGGATTTGAACCTGCGACCTGTCGGTCTTTAGTCCTGCCGGCACACGGGTTTAACCCACTGCATCACCGGGGGCTCCACTGTGTACCCACTAATTGAACTTCACAAGTTGTTAGGAAATGCAGTTGGGCTGCTTCTGAAGATCTCAAATTTCTGACAGATTCGTATAGGAGCAGCTTTCAGATATCCTGGTCCAAGCTATTGAGGGCTTTGTGGGTCAAAATCAGCACCTTGAATAGAGCTCAGAAGCTGATATTGATCTTGCAGGCCTGGTGTTATAATGCACACTTGACATCATTATAGCTGCTGCATTTTGTACTGACTGCAATTTCCAAACTCTTCTTCAGGCACCCCCATGTAGAGCACATTGAAGGACTTCATCAGATGGGCAGGGGTAAAGTGGGGGACAGTGGAGAAAACCGTCAGGCTTTATTCCCTACAGTTGGGGATCCGTCGCCTGTCTTCCAACATCATTTCCCCTTTCAGATCAATCTTTCCCCACTTCCTCTTTGCTTTGTTCAATGAGGAATTGGGTAAACACCTGACCCCCCCCCCCCCGGGGCACTCCGGGGTCTACTTCCCTCTGCTGCTGGAATGGAGCCCACAGAGTCCCACCAGAAGTTGCCCTACATCATGTGATGGGCTCCATGGGACTCTGTTCCAGCAATGGGGAGAAGACGCTCCTCTCACTACATCCAATGAGGTCCATAGTGTCTTATTGATAGATAACCAAGTCATGAACCATTGTGGCTAAATCTGCTTTCTGTAAGAAAGGGCATAACTGGCGCACCGACCAATGCTGGGCAAAGACACTCTTGGCTAACACAGTAACCTGGCTTTTCAAGAGAAGTACTGAGTCTATAAGCACCCCCAAGCTATGAACCTGATCTTTCAGAAGAAGAAGAACCCCACTCAGAATTGTCTGAGACACCAATTCCAGGTTAGTTTTCCTACTGACCAACAGCACTTCTGTTTTGTCTGCATTACGCCTCGGTCTATTCAACTATAGTCTCCTTGACATAAGTTGTAAATGAAAGATAGAACTAGATATTAACAGCAAACTGGATGAGTCTCCCAAAGACTTTAATGTAGATGTTAAAAAGCATAGAGGACAAACAAAATGTCTATAAACACCCCCAAGCTACAAACCTGATATTTCAGAAGAAGAGCAACCCCATCCAGACTTAAAGCACAGGGACTTTCCCCATAAGCAGGCCTGAATCTAGATTGGAATGGGTCCAGGAAATCTGTTACAGTCAAGAAATCCTGGACAGAGGTGGGCGATATGAATGCATGTTACAACTGAACTCAGTAAATACTTTCATATTTTAGTTTAGTGGGTTTTGTCTGTATCAGGATGACTAACCAAGTTGCCTGTCAAGGACCTTATTCACATACAGGTACAAAGAGTCAATTACTGGATGAAATACTGGTAATGGATGGGGCTGCACCCAGCTACAGACAGAGACAGAGTCAAAAGTGGGTACCTCATCTATTTCCCCTTTCTGCCACACTTTGTCTCTTCCCCCATATTACTTATTTATCCAGTGGGCTACCAAGAAGGAGGGGACACTTTTGCCAGAAGGGACTTAAGGGCTTACAATTTGGCTAAGGAGATGAAATAACAGCCAGTGATCATAAACATTGCAAGAGTCACAAGCTGTCCACAAATCTTACCAGTTACAGGTATAACAACATGTAATACATGTAACTTTCTTCCCACAATGAACCAGTTGAAAGGAAAGGTAGTTTTAAAATGGCATAAAAACATTGAGATACACATACACACCATGGATCTTTGTGCATTAGGCTGCCTGTAATGGTAAGGATAATAAGCTCTATTGTGCTATCATTATATAAGCATTAACAGTGGCATATTTCAAAGGCAGAGACCCTTAATATTGTAACTCTAATTCAAGCCCTGATTAAATTGGATCCTCATTATCATGTTATTGAGAACTGGATGATTATATCTTTACTATTTAATAAGGTGAAAATGCTTATTGTAAGGCTCTTGATGGCATTACTTTCAATTATAATTATTTTGCTTTATTAACATATATACCTAGGTCTCTAGCATGCTGATTTATTTGCATGCAGAGTGCATAACACTGATTAAAATGTTACATTCTTACTAAAACTTCCTTAAGCTCCCTTGGAGAGATACCCTCTATGAATTCTCTTCAGCTAACATAGAAGGTCTTTGAGTACATGTTCAGAAAGCAAAGTAGTAAAAGCATTGCACTCACTGACAGTCTTCAGAAATGGCAAAAGAGAGGCAGAGAGGAAAAATGCATCTGCTGGTAGGTAGACCATGAACTGGATTCCAAAGTTTCATTTCATAGAAAATTTAATAATCCTGATGAAAGGAAATTGAGCTTGATAAATGACCTGTGCTTCCCCACAAACAATGATAGGTTCATTGTCTAATGAACTGACTTAATTTGAATTCACACAGCAACAGTTCTTTTCTTCCTCCAAGCTGAGAAACTCTGCATTTTAATTCATCCAAAAAAGTACCCAGGTGGAATGCATTTTAATGGGTCTTGCTGCCTAAAATTAATAAACCATAGTGCAGAAGAAAAATTATAGCAAGTCATAGGAAGAAGTGAAATAACATTTATACGTCATATTGTTGGTGGTCAACATCTTGCTTTTGAAAGTCCTCTTTAGGAGAAGGCAAACACCTTCTCACCTTCGGGGTGAGAAAGGCGGCATATAAATGTTGTAAATAAATAAATAAATAAAATAAACACTTATGTGTAATTCTTCTTTTTTCCTCAGCACTTCTGAATTTTAGGAAATTGTCACAATTCAGCCAATTGCTATGAGCTTCAAGGACATTTAAGGACTTCCAAGGTGCCCCATTGACCTGAAAGAGGGAAATAGCTCTATAAAAACGCTTCACATGCATAGAGCAGAACTGCCTACTAAAAGGAACAGCTGAAACATGCAAAACATATCCGAAAGTATATAAAGCTTTGGATCAGAGAAAGGTTAGTTTATTTATTATTTTTATGTCTAAACCACTCCGAGTCTCTTGTTGGGAGATGGAGCAAGGTATAAATAAATTATTATTATTTGTTGTTGTTGTTGTTGTGTGATATTAAGACTTGCCACAGCAGATTACAATTGTTTGTGATATTTTAAACAAACAGAAATATATTACATGGATATTGCAGACTCATTTATATGTAAGTGAAACAACTATTATGCTATTATGACTCTTATTTGATAAAAAGTTTATTTTGTGGTAAGTACTGTAATACAATATTAATGTACCAGACAAGTGAATTCTTATTGTTCTTAAGGACTGGAATGCCAATAATAAATCAAGTCAGCAGTTAATCAACTGCTGACTTGATTTATTATTGGCATTCCAGTCCTTAAGAACAATAAGAATTCAGGGACATATTTTTTTGTTATTTTGTGTCAAAAGCAATGCATAAATAAATTGGTTTAAAACTGATTTAAAAAAGGATCACAAGTGATCTTGATAAAGACCGTTGGTGTTCGTCCATTTGTGGTGGAAAGAAACACACCTCCAGGTTAAAATGTTGTAAAGTACTGCTTTTGGATTGGAAAGATTAGCCGTTTACAAGACACCTTGCCCAGGGAACGCCCAATTGCATTTACTCAGTCTTTGAGGAGACTCTTTTGTGTCCCCCAGGGACATAATAAATCCCATCTAAGGTGATCCAAAAGCTCAGCATCACAGCCAAGCTCCCCATTGTCCCATTCAGGGGGACCAGGAAATCAAATCACCTAAGGATCATGCCACCCAGATAGCCCATCAGGAACCATTGTCATAGAGCAATACCAATTTCCCTTGCTAGGAAAGGTCTCTACCAGCAAAAAAGAGATGAGAACAGCATAGCAACAAATTCAATTGATCTCCAATAGAGCTTTATTAAAGTTCCCGTAATACACAATCTGCTAGTCACAGCTGTAAAACAATGAATGTACATCAAACCAACGAGAAATCAAATTGTAACTTTGTGCCAATCAGAACAAGTCTATTATTTTGAAAGTCCATAAAATACTGGTGGAAGACCTATTAGATTTGGGACTCCCTCCCCTCCCCCACCTCCCCAGCATCCTTTTTTGATCAACTAAGCAAAGAAGGCAACCTCTGATTCTGCCCTCATCTCTGTGTGTTCACCCGCAATCAAAGAGCATTCTGAACTCCAACAATGATGGAATGGAATCAAATTTCCCACACAGAACTACCATAACCAAGAGAAAATACTATAAGAGTTTGGTGGGCATTGACCTTGAGTTTTGGAGCTGTAGTTCACCTATATCCAGAGAGCACTGTGGAGGGGAGGGAGGAAGACGTGAGGCGAGTCTGCACAGTAGCACCTGCACGGGTCATGTCTTCCTCCCTCCCCCCTCCTGCAGAAGCGGCAGCATGAGCACAGCGAGGCAAAGCAAGCAGAGCGAGGCAGGAAAGAAGGGAGCCCGAGTAGAGAAGAAAAAGTGTTCGGCAGGAGGGGAAAGAAAGGGTATTGGAGGTTCCAATTTCCCACGGCACACCTGATGATCGCTCACGGCACACTAGTGTGCCACGGCACACTGGTTGGGAAACACTGGCTTATACCATGCTCAGGTGAAGTGGAGCATATGTTTTGCATCTCTTGGCCCTACTGAAAAATATTGCTATTTGAAATCGTGTAGACAAGAACTACTGTTATCCATATAAGGAATGATACTGAGCTAGATAGACAAATAATCAAACTCAATATAAGTCAGAAAAGTAGCATGAATGTGATGTTCAATGTTCCCTGTGGCACCACTTTGGGGAAAGAGTGGGCTAAGACACAAAACAAGCAACAAACACATCTTGATTAGTGTCTGAGATTTTCTAAGGCCACAGTGTATCCTAAAGGAGACAACAGGAAATAGACTCAGTGAATGGAACATGCTCATACATTCGCTCGAAATAATGCAATCTGGGATAGTTTAATTGTTACCTCTAAAATCTTTTTAGTGTTCAAGATTGTGTTTTGCAGAAATAGTTTTGGTATTTCTTTCCCCCTTTGCAGGATATGAATACTTGTTGATTCATAATCAGGCAGCTTATGAAACAGAACATGAGTCACTTAGGAGATTTCCAAACTTCTGGCTGTCATTAAGGGAAGCTCAGGAGATAAACAAAGGTTGAAATGGTCCAATTCAAGCACAGCAGTATAAATAAGAATGAAATGGTTGTTTTCCTCCAGGACAGCAAAAGGAAACTACTTGCTTGATTCCATTTACGGAAATTGAATTGCCCTTTTAAAGTTTAGTCATAGGCAGGAGCATAATGATGGCATTTCTTGAAATGAATTCAGTGCTCTCACAGAACAAATTTCCTCTCCAATTCTCCCAGCATTTCACATCTTCACTATTCTTCCTTTCCATTAAGTGGAGTTTTTTGGAGTTCTATGCATGTGGAAAGGTGAGCTGAATCTGGGTAGTCTACCAAAAGTCCTTCTCTTCAGGGGTTGTGAATTGATTGCTTATGAAAAGTATAGGTTGTGACCATGATGATAAATGTCAAAGATCATTTGCAACATATGCCTTATATTAGACTGATACTACTGAACATATAGTACCAAATGACATGTTAGGATAAAAATTATGCAAGAATAAAGGTAGGGATGGATTGTCTCTCATGGTGTTGTAGTGTTTCACTATATTGTATAAAATTGATAACACTGACAGAGGATATGCATGCTACACTAGCTCACAACACAATTCTCCAAACAAACCCAAAATGTACCCTTTGCATGCTCCAGATATAAGCCCTTCAACCATATGGCATTTGTTGTGAAGAGGAAGGGGTTTAACTGTGGTACGAAGCCTTTTCCCTCTACCACCCTTATTCTATACTGCTGGAAAACAGTCTGTTTGTTCCAGTAGTGGCTGGTGGCCTCTATTTTAAGGTATTATGAACCTGCTCTTGGTTTTATTCCAGACTTTAAATGAGTTGGTCAAGATCATAGAATCATAGAGTTGGAAGAGACCTCATGGACCATCCAGTCCAACCCCCTGCCAATAAACGGGAAAATCGCATTCAAAGTACCGCTGACAGATGGCCATCCAGCCTGTTTAAAAACCTCTGTGGCAGAGAGTTCCACTGCTGAATGGATCTCACAGTCAGGAAGTTCTTCCTAATGTTCAGATGGAATCTCATTTCTTGTAGTTTGAAATCATTGTTCCGCGTCCTAGTCTCAAGGGCAGCAGAAAACAAGCTTGCTCCCTCCTCCCTATGACTTCTTCTCACATATTTATACATGGCTATCATGTCTCCTCTCAGTCTTCTCTTCTTCAGGCTAAACATGCCCAGCTCTATAAGCCGCTCCTCATATGGCTTGTTCTCCAGACCCTTGATCATTTTAGTTGCCCTCCTCTGGACACCTTCCAGCTTGTCAACATCTCCCTTCCATTGTGATGCCCAGAATTGGAGATGTATTCCAGATGTGGTCTGACCAAGGCAGAATAAGAGGGGTAGCATGACTTCCCTGGATCTAGACACTATGCTCCTATTGATGCAGGCCAAAATCCCATTGGCTTTTTTTGCCGCCGCCTCACATTGTTGGCTCGTGTTTAACTTGTTGTCCACAAGGACTCCAAGATCTTTTTTACGCGTTCAGCTCTCAAGCCAGGCATCGTCCCCCATTCTGTATCTTTGCATTTCATTTTTTCTGCCTAAGTAGAGTATCTTGCATGTGTCACTGTTGAACTTCATTTTGTTAGTTTTGGCCCATCACTCTAATCTGTTAAGATCATTTTGAATTCTGCTCCTGTCTTCTGTAATATTGGCTATCCCTCCCAATTTGGTGTCGTCAGCAAACTTGATGATCATGTTTTCTAACCCTTCATCTAAGACATTAATAAAGATGTTGAATGGGACCCGGCCCAGGATGGAACCCTACGGCACTCCACTTGTCACTTCTTTCCAGGCATTGGTGAGCACCCTATGGGTTCATCCACTTAACCAATTACAGGTCCACTTAACTGCAATTTTGCCTAGCCCACATTTGACTATTTGGTTTGCCAGAAGGTCATGGGGAAGTTTGTAGAAGGCCTTACTGAAGTCCAGATACACTACATCCATGGCATTCCCCGCATCTACCCAGCTTGTAATTCTAAACGATGAACCTATTTTGCAGTAGGAGTCAATATCTTGGATAGAATCTTTAAAGTTTGGAACAAAATCTAGAGCATATTTATTACACTCGTAACAAGGAAGTTCCATCCATCACTGGTGACCCATCATCATTCGCCCAGGAACTAGCACAGCACATAGGAAAACAGCCAGATAGACTATGACAGGACATTATGATGAACTTTAGATCCTGGAGCATTTGAGTTGGGTGAGCAACTCAAGGGAACAACAAAGACTAGACTAAAAATTCTGCAAGAAGTGTTTTTTAAATAAAAAAGCAATTTGTGAATTAATTATTATATCATAGAAGAGGAAGTGAAGCAAGGACAAGGGAAGGAGACTGAGCAGTAATGCATCCATATTTATAACAGAGAGGTAGGGTTGGAATAATGGAAATAAGGGGAAGGAAACAAGGGGAAGGAAAAAGAAACACTTTTCTTCTTCTCATATTCCATGACACGGAAATGGGTGAAATGCCCAGTGCCCATGGCAAGCTTTTAACAAATAAGAAATATAAGATACAGAAACAGTACCCTAAAGTTAAGGCTACCAGAAATCCACTAACCCTACTAAAACCATTCTTCTGAAACTACACTGTTTTATAATCTACCTATACATTTCGAAGATAAATCTACTTTTAATAACAGTGCTGTTGTGTAATCTTGATATATCTTGTCAGGATTTCTGCATGTAAGATATTAGAAAAGCTTTTATTTCAAAGTCCATGTAGTTGCTGTGCATTATTTTTAAAAGTTGAAAACATGTGACATATTCTATTAAAGGAAAAACATTTGAGCAAAGTCCTTGCTGCAAAAAGAAATATTGATTTATTTTCTAAATGGGTTGGATTCAGAATGCAAAAACTCCTTTATGTCTGACTATATCATTTTAAATCATTGTTATCTTATGTAGCAACCCAGTTCTCTTTTGTGCCTGGGGGACAGGGGGCAGCACCGGGGGTCCCACTTGCATTGGAGCCAGCCGCAGCTGATGAGGAAATGGAGGAAGGGGTTAATGAGGTAGCTGGGCCTTCTTCTCCCACAGAGAGCCTGGCCTGGGATGATGGATGGCCTGACGGCTACGATAACTGGGAAGGTCAGGCTGACTCCGAAAGTGTTGATAGTGACGATTGTTATGAGAAGCCAGGTGATTTCGGGTCGCAGGAGAGAATCAGGGAAACAGTGGAGGATGAGGCCATGGAAGCAGAAAGGGAGTTTGTCTCTCATGAAGATAGTGAACCAGGTGCTGGGAGGCAAGGTCGGGGCTTCGATAGGAGAGAGAGCATCGAGTCCAGCAGGAGGGGTTGGCACCGCAGCCTAGAGCACCAGAGAAGCACGAGGTCCCGTAGCACAGATTGGCGCAGAAGCCTAGAGCGTCGGGGGCATCGCCAAGGGGATTAAGTATAGGATCCGTGGGAACGGATCCTCAGTAGCTCGGCCACTTCTATTCTAAGGGGAGTGAAGCGAGCGCAGGACCACGGAGCTAAGTTGCCGGCTCGTGCCTCACCAAGAAGTTTCTTGGGCCCTGATTGAACTTTGTCTTGTTCCTTGATCCGCATTGCTTTGCGGAGCCTTTTGCCAAGCCTTTGACCAAGCTTTTGCCAAGCTATTGGATTTGGATTACTACAGACTCTTACCTTGTGGATTGAAGTTCTCAATTTTATGGACAATTACCTTTTCACCTGTTCTTTATTATTCAATAAATAGTTAGCTGATTACCATCTCTGTGTGTGTGATTAAGGGGCCGGCCGAGTCCTTGCATCGTGACATCTTAGGACTTCATCACACTGAGCTTTGGCTCTGTCCTAGGACAGAGTCTGCCAGAGCCCATCACATGACACAGGGCTACCTCCAGCGGGACTCTGTCCTGGCTCCATCCTGGAAGTATACTAGGATGGAGTCCTGGTTGTACTAGGCCTTTGGAGCCCTGGTGGTACAAGGCCTAGGATGGAGCCATGGAGGTACTAGGCCTTTTCCTTCTGTGGCTCTTATTCTCAGGACCGGACGAAGGTAAAAAAAAAAGTAGTAAGCAAACCTTTTTTTGGCACCCTCTGTCTCTTCAGGCTGGTGATGATGGCGTATGCGCGCACCAGAGCACACATGCGCGCAAACAGCTAGTTTCACGCATGCGCTATTAAAACAGAGCGCTTCTGGTGGAGGGAGTTGCTAAACGTACTCCCAAGAGGCCGAAAAGCCAGGGAAAATTTTGCAGCCGGGGCGGAGGCTCCCGCCCGCGCGCCGGCCACCCACAGCAATGGCATAGCATGATGCGGCGAACCTGGCGGCCGCGGCCACATGCGCCCTTGGCCACATGCGCCCTTGGCCACATGGTGCCCTGAAGCAGCTGCTTACTTCTCCTACACTAAGATCCACCCCTGCTTATTCTATACTGCTGGAAAACTGTTCCAGTAGTGGCTGGTGGCTTCTCTTTTAAGGTATTACAAATCTGCTCTAGGTTTTATTCCAGACTTTAAATGAGTTAGTCAATATGATGAACCTATTTTGCAGTAGGAGTCAATATCTTGGGTAGACTCTTTAAGGTTTGGAACAAAATCCTGTGTTCTCATTTATCAGAACTGGGCGAGCATGGGGGGAAGCCAGGAAGCAACATTTTCCCCGGTGTGATGGGGAAAGCAGCCATGCTGGCAATGCAGGGCACGAGACAACGGTTTCCCCTGCTGCCCGCCAGATTCACCACACTGTCTGATGAATCCCCCTGCTTTTTGGACCTCGATGTGATGAGATCCTTAGCCACTGTTGTCTTAGAATTCTAGTTGGTAGTTGTCTGTTCTGTGCTTGTTTTGTGATGGCTTTATACAAATAAAGCTTCTTGTTCTCTGAAGCTCAGTGGTCTTAACACCAGTTATTATTAGATGTGAGAAAGAAGTGGTCATATCAGGATATAGCTGTAATTGTTACCATTGTGCTTAAATGTTCATATTGCTACTGGAGAGAGGTTATTTCCTATAAAATGCTCATTCCTTCCATTTCCACTCACAAGAGCTCCCCTTTGTGAGCCCTAACTGTGTGCGATATATACTCTCATCATTTGGTTTTAGTCTTGCTCTCTGGGCTTTCTATACTAGCAGTAGTGTAATGGGCATTTTTTGCACTACACAATTATAGCACTATGATTCCATTTTAGCTGTCCTGGTGACAACCAATCCTATCATGACAGTTGTGGCTTAGGGAGGAGTTGTTATTTAGAATTCTCTGCCAGACAGCTTAAATGCTTCATCAAATTCCAAAACCCAGAATTCCATACATGGCAGGTAATGTGGAATATAACACTGTATTTGTGTAGTTTGAAAGGGCTTCAAGTTTACATCGTCTGCTCTGTCATGGTGATACAGGTCAGGCAGACATAACTGTTTTTGCGTTTTTGCTTTCCTTGTAAGAAAAGTCTGGGGTCAGTTATGGGACTTTGTAAGAATGAGCTAAAGGCATTGAGCAGGAGATTAAATTCTGCTATCCTTGTCAGGAAGAACAACAGTGTCCTCACTGTGAGGTTGTTTTTTTCCCATTGTTGTCTGTATCAGAGATTTTGCACATATTCAATACTGGGTCCTGTTCATTTCTGTAAGCTGCACAAAACATGAAACAGTGTTGTTTACTCTGTTTACATTGACTTGATAATTCCGCACTTGATGTGTGTGCTCAGCTCATTTTAGATCCAAAGCCTGATCAGAAGGAAGGCTTCCTACCTTCACTCCGTCCACACCAGAGAATAAATTACTTCCCGTAAACAAACCTTCTAGAACAGTAGTTCTCAACCTTCCAAATACTCCAACCCCTTAATACAGTTCTTCATGTTGTGGTGACTCCAACCATTAAATTATTTCCGTTGTTACTTCATAACTGTAATTTTGCTACTGTTATACATTGCAATGTAAATATCTCAGATGAAGAATGTATTTTCATTGTTACAAATTGAACATAATTAAAGCATAGTGATTAATCACAAAAACAATATGTAATTATATATTGTGAAATTTTTTTAAGATGTGGAAGGACCACAGGAATCATCTTGTCCTATTCCCAACCTCCTAGATTAACCCTGCTGTTCTGTTCGGGTACGAAATGACCCGTATTGAAAATTAGAAATATTTTTCTTCATTCCTGTTTGATTTTGAAACTTTTGGTTCCTTCTATTTTCCTAATTTACTGGGTTCATACTAAGGGTACTTAAATTTTTGTTTCGGTGCTTTACTTTTTGAGATACGGTTTTTGTTACACTTGTTATGTTCGGGTCAAAAATGACCCGGTAGCCTTTTATACTAATCTAATACGATATTTTGAGTAAATCAAAGGATTTTTAGTTTACTTTGAGACTACTTATTGCATCTACTATTGTTTATCAAGATATCTACTTGCTTTTAGGTGGACATAAATGGATGGATACATTTATGCAAATGATTTCAGAACAAACCATATGCATTTTCTTTCAGTACCAATTTTTTTTGAATTCATTGTGAACAGACTAGGTAATGTGAATGTTTACTGTTGTTTGTTTTCATATGCCTGTTATTATATCTGATATGTGATTGATATATGATTGCCATGTGTTTTGCTATATGACTGATATGTAATAGCCATTTGTGATCATCTATTTTGTACTGTTACCTCCCACCTGGAAGCCATTACATCTGACCTATGACTGTATACATGTAGATTGTTATTCCTTATGATATGTATTACTACTGATGTTAGATATATTGTCCCATGCTTTGTATTGGGATGTCCTTCCTTTTACTTTTGCTACATATTACAGTTTATTGATATTTTGCTACCCTTGTGAGTAGTTTCTGGTTATTCAGAGTGACTTTTTCCTCAGTGTGTTTCTACTGTTTTCATAGCCTGCCTGGCTGCATTACCAGGTGTGTGTGACTCCTCCCTGCCCTCAGAATAGTACCTTTGTTATGCAAAACAGTAACAGGGAGAAGCCACATACATGCACGGAATGTGGAAAGAGCTTCAGTCAGAGTGACAATCTGCGTATCCATCAAAGGACCCACACAGGAAGAGCTTCAGTCAGAGTGACAATCTGCGTATCCATCAAAGGACCCACACAGGGGAGAAGCTACATACATGCATTGAATGTGGAAAGAGCTTCAGTCAGAGTGACAATCTGCGTATCCATCCAAGGACCCACACAGGGGAGAAAGCACATAGATGCATTGAATGTGGAAAGAGATTCAGAGTGAGAGTCTGCATATACATCAAAGGACGCACACAGGGGAGAAAGCACATATCATATAAACTTGAGTATATACTTTAGTATAAGCTGACACCTATATAATATAAGGCACATAATTTTAGGACAAAAATTGGGAAAACTTACTGACTTGAGTATAGGCTGAGGGTGGGAAATGAGGCAGCTATGAGGTGGAAAGGAGGTTTCTGGAGAAGAAAGACAGTGGGAAGGGGGAAACTGGAGAGGGGGAAGGATTTAGATGGGAAAGGGTGTGGAAAAAGTGCTTTTCTTTCTTTGCCTTTGAATAAATAGATTAGCAGAAACCTTTTGGGGAAAAACTGATTTTTTTATTTTTTTCTGATTATTTTTATTATTATTTTATTATTATTTTTTCAAAATTTTTTTATACTGTTAAAATTTATTTTAGTTTTAAGTTAGTTGTACTAATAGTTACCTGAAGTTGTTGTTGATGTTGTTGTAAAATATATAGCTGATTATTCACGCACAAGTTGTTACTTTGGTGCAACATGCAAATTAGGCTTTTTTTACATTAATCAACATAAAATTTAAAAAAGAAATTTTTTTTCAATTTTTCTTTGATAATGAACAACTATGATCACACACAGTATAATAATGCAACAGGTATTCAAAAAGAACTTTTCAGTGGCTCAAAATAACATCCGGGTCAAAAATGACCCGAACATAACAAGTGTAAGTTTTTCTGGACAGAACAGCAGGGTTAACCAGCAGCTTCTTTCTTAGGCCCCTTTCACGCAGCTGAACAAAATCCCACATTATCTGCTTTGAACTGGAATATATGGCAGTGTGGACTCAGATAACTGTGTTCATAGTAGATATTGTTGGATTTTCTGTCTTGGTATTCTGAGAAAAGAATTATCAATAAAAAAGGGAAGGAAAGAGAGAAGAAGAGACAAGAAGGGAGGGAAAGAAAGGGTAGAAAGAAAAGAGAGAGAAAGGGGAGGAAGATGGAAAGAAAGGAAAGGGATATGAAGGAGAAGGAGAAGGGAAGGGAAGGGAAAGAAGGGGGCAAGAGAAAGAAATAGGGAAGAGAAAGGGGGAAAGGAAAGAAAGGGATATAAAAAGAAGGAGAGGAGGAGAAAGAGAGAAAAGGGGAGAGAGAAGAAAGGGAGAAAGAAGAAGGGGAGGAAGAGAGAAAGGAAAAGAAAAGAAAGGGATAGAACAAGAGAGAAGGAGAGGAGAAAAGGGGAGAGAGAAAAAGAGAGGGAAAAGGAGGAGAGAAGGACAGTGTGAAGGAAAAAGAGTAAGAAGAGGAGGAGGATCCCCTTTTCAGACCCGACCCGGAGCCTTCCAAGAAGCCCAAAGGAGGAAAGGTAGGTCTTAGGTCCAATGATCTTAGACAGCCTATGCAAAAGGGACGTTCGACCCCCGAGGGGTTGGGACTCACAGGTTGAGAACCGCTGCTTCAGAATCTCTTCTACTGGCTAAGCAATTCTCTCAGCTGCTGTCTTCAGAAATTATTTTCTCCACTTTTCTAGATAACATTTTGTCCCTTTTTCACTCTATTCAACATTCACGGCAGCCTGTGAGGGTGCTGCTTGTTGCAGCGGGTGAGCCTTTCATTGTGAAACAACTTCATCTCGTGGTTTGATAAAATTTTATGTTACACATTACTGTTAGTCCTAAAGAAAAGAAGTGGTGGAAAGCTGAAGGGCATACACACATATTCTGCTATTTTGAGAACACATCTGTTCCAAGTAAATAGAATTTTCTCTGTGATTTAGGTCCAAAATCCCCCATCTGTCACATCTTTCCCCATTAGATCTAGCAAAGCAAGGAGTCCATCATCTCTGTTTTTGTCAGTCCAATCCATATGCAAAGAAAATACAATATTAAGCTGTACAAGTGGAAAAGGCCATCCTGTTTGGTTGTATGGTTGTTTTTAAGTGTATGAAAAGAAATATTTTGAAAGTTGATGTAGCATACATTATTCTGAAGTTTCCAGCATTTATATTCACAACTGAGAAAACAATTGACCGTAGAGAGGAAAACGATGATCCTAACTAACTGGAAAATATTGCTGGCATACCCAGTACAAAATACATACGTTTATCCTATATTGCCTTGCTTCACAGTGCTTTTGTTCCTCTTTATTTTGTGAAACTGCTTCTAATGAAATCTTGGCTTAAATATCTTTTCATCCTGTAAATGTTAAGTTGTGCTTTTCTTACTCATTGAGGTTCCCCCTAATATCTTAATTTTCACTTACATTAAAACATGTTTCACTTTATGTTTTGCCAATATAGTAAACATCTGTGGATTTTATATACTAAGAAAAGGACATACATATGGCATCTATTTTTACTTGGCAATCAAGCATTTTAAATTCTTCCCTTTAGTGTTCTTCCACATTTTGTAAGATTTCCAGGGAAACATTTTTTCTCTGTAAGCTTCAAGCTTAAGGGCATCTTTGGTTTTATGTATATAAAGCAGAAATTCTAGCACACATAAGCTTGCGGCTTATAGAGCTCTTGTCAATAGCTCTTTCACAAAGTCTGTAATTTCCTTTGTCCACAGTCCAGAACCAACTTATATAGCCTGTGATCAGGAAATCTAAAATCTCAGGCTTCAAAAAGTGTACCTCTTGGGTCAGTGATGCTGAATTAATGTCCATGTGTTCCTTAGTTGGGAAATTTGACTTTTTGTTGCCAAGTTTACATTCCAAAACTGGGAAGAAGGGTGTGGTCAGGAAAACAGGAATTGAGGGGAAAAATAGCTGAGCCATAGACAATTTAAACTATTGTGTTGTCAAAGGCTTTCATGGCCGGAATCACTGTTTTGCTGTACGTTTACCAGGCTGTATGGCTATGTTCCAGAAGCATTCTCTCCTGGCATTTCACCCACATCAGGCATGTAGCCAGGGGGGGCTAAGGGGGCTTCAGCCCCCCCCCCAAATTCTCAGGGTGGTCCGCGAAAAGGCCTTACTGGTACATTATTTAAACTGTTATGTTTATTCACATCATGATCTGATCACCATGCTCATTATATCCCACATTAATGGGGTTATTGGTATAACAATACAAAAGGTTTACTAGGGTAGACCCTCTTCCACCCAGTCTCAGCCCCCAAAACAAACTCACCCCCCGAAACAAAATCCTGGCTACGGCCCTGACCCACATCTATGGCAGGCATCCTCAGAGGTTGTTAACTAGACAAGTGAGGTCTGTAGAATGTCCAGGGTGGTCAATTGCAACATTCACATTTGCCTCAAACAGACAAGAGTTTTTTCTCCCACCCTGGACATTCCACAATATAAAAACCACACTTACCTAGTTTCCAACAGACCCCACATCCTCTTAGGATATCTGCCATAGATGTAGGCGAAACATCAGGGGAGAATGCTTCTGGAACATGCCCATTCAGCCTGGAAAACTCACAGCAACCCAATTAAAATATTATTTATTAGTCTGATGATATATTTCATACAATGAGCTCAAAGCAGTACACAAAGTCCTTCTCCTTCCCATTTTGATCTAACAATAAACTGTGAGGTAGGTCTGAGGGGGAATGACTAACTCAGAGTTACCCAATGCGTTTCGTGACTCGATGTATCAGAAACATAAAGAAACTCTTTTCCAAGGAAAATTACAACAACCAAACAGAAAACTAATAAATGCAGAATAAAATCAATGTAAGCTCATTTAATTGTCTAGAAATATGAAAATTAATACCAACACTTGATTAGAATCTCTCTGAATAACAAAAAAATAACACAAAGATAAGAATATAATCAACTGAATGTGCTTCAACCATAAGGGTAACAGCAACTATTGTTTCTGCCACAGATATACAGAACTTAATAGACAATTTATGTGAATTCAATTTCTATTTAAGAATGTGGTAATGTAAGACCATAAGATAGGCTATGCTGGATCAGATCAAAGGCTGGACCATGGACACAGTGTCCCATAGTTGTCTGTAGGAAGGCCCCACATCTTATCCACATATTGACACACTATGTTCTAATGCAACCTATGTACTTCTATGTGTGCAAGTGTGTGGAATCTTACAGTGCATTTTCCGTCCATCTTCATGATTCTAAATTGAAACGCATAGGATTTGCATAACCAGCTCAGTGATAGTAAGGTTTAACTCATTTGCAATCTCAGTTTTGTCTCTTTCATACATCAGAACTGCAGGTGCATGTTTTGATGAAAAACAGAGTACCACTGAGTTTTCATTGTAAACCCAAAAAAGAATATGATCTCACTTTTAGCAGGTATTAAAAATCACCTAGGCTGCCAGCCTTAATAAAACTGCTGTGATCAACTAGGGCAATTTATGCCAGCAAGAGTGTCATCCTGTCCTCATTAGCAAAGCACTTCTTCTCTCTGCAGGACTCCGAATCTATTTCTTCTGGTATCTTGGGGGGAAAGAGCACTATTTTTCTGAACATTTTTTCTTCAATGCTCCTAAGCATTTCATATAGTGTGGAAGAGGTGTTGTTGTCCCTTTAACATAAAAGAGAATGCTAATGATGTAAAAGAACTAAAGGGGGAACAAGATTAGGAGCACCAGACACATTTGGCCTTGATTTGGAGTTGGGGCAACCCATCTGATGGATACACATCCATTGATTCTACTGATTGATACATCTAGAAAGAGGATGAGAGAAAAGTAGGAGGGAACAAAGTCCATGAAGAAGTTGAGACAGCCCTCCACTTTCCTAGTCTAGTCTATAGTCTCTTTTACTTTAGATATGGCTACATTGCTAAGGGTCAGCCTCAATTAAAATTATGAGAGGTGTAATCCACAAAATTTGGGGAGTTGTGTAAGACTGTCCTTAAATAAACCAGTGCAGTTCATGATATGGATGATGGGTTCCTACTGTAGTGGTTTTCACAGAGAAAATTGATAATTTCAGTCTTTTTTTCAGGGAGAAGTTTATCATGTCAGAAGCAAATTCAAGGTACAGTTATAATGTATTAAAAACACAAACAAAGTTAATAAACTTGGCATTATACTAAATGTCCTTTGACCAGTAGCTGGCCACTTGGAGTGCCTCTGGTGTTGCTATAAAAAGGTCCTCCATTGTGCATGTGGCAGGGCTCAGGCTGCATTGTAGTAAGTGGGCTGTGGTTTGCTCTTCTCTGCACTCGCATGTTGTGGAATACACTTTGTGGCCCTATTTCTGAAGATTGGCTCTGCATCTCGTGGTGCCAGAGCACAGTCTTTCAGCGCTTTCCAAGATGTCCAGTCTTCTGTTTACCCAGATAAGTGAGTTAGCCATATTAGAAGAAAATGTCCAGAGAGGAGTAAATATCAATGGATTTCTTTCACAATGTTCCAGAGATAAAAAGAGAGAGAGTATAAAACAAAAGGTTATAAGAGTGGTTCCAGGTGACTGAAACAACAAAAGAAAACAAATCAACCTGATCACACTGTATAAATATTTCCTAATTCTAAGGTCTAAATAATAGAATCATATAATAATTGAGATGGAAGACACCTTGTGGGCCATCCAGTTCAACCCCTGCCAAGAAGCAGGAAAATTGCGTTCAAAGCGGCCCTGACAAATCGCCATCTAGCCTCTTTTTAAAAGCCTCCAAAGAAGGAGCCTTCACCACATTCTGGGGCAGAGAGTTCCACTGCTGAACAGCTCTCACCATTAGGAAATTCTTCCTCATGTTCAGGTGGAATCTCCTTTCCTGTAGTTTGAAGCCATTGTTCTGTGTCCTGGTCTCCAGGGCAGCATAAAACAAGCTTGCTCCCTCTTCACATGGCCATCATGTCTCCTCTCAGCCTTCTCTTCTTCAGTCTAAACATGCCCAGCTCTTTTAAGTTGCTCCTCATAGGGCTTGTTCTCCAAACCTTTGATCATTTTAGTCACCCTCCTCTGGACGACTTAACCAAATCCAGTTGGTTAATCTCAACTAGAGTAGACCCACTTATTTAATTTAGCTGATTATGCAATCAGCTAAATTCTACTGATTGCATAATCTCCAATATTTCACAGATATAAAGCAGAATATGCAAGGCCAAGCAACAGCAAAGTGTAGTCAAGGTGGCAGAAATCATTCATGAGGAAGAACAGAAGAACTAGGTGAGGCTACAGCAGTTTACTTTTGCCTTAGCCTTCTGGGAAGGGCAAAAAGTCTTTGCAAGGCGCTTCCTGGAGCTGCAAACAAGGAAACTGGAGCACAGAAGCACTGAGTAGGATAGTTGCTGCCAGCATTGATCCCTTGCTTTACTGCTGATTTAAAGCCCTCAGTTTCCAGTATAGGTGTTCCTAGGGCGAGGTCTGATTGCTCAGCATCCCTGCAGCAATTCTAGCTGACTTTATCCTTTGTTCTTTTGCCCTTCGGCGTTCCTGAAAGATAGGAACTAGAAGTATGTTTTCCTGGCCCTCTTCTTCCTCTTCAACACATGGCCCCAAATCCCCAACTCCTATATCTTCAGCCTCCTGGTCTACCTCCTCCTCCTTCTCCTCAAATAAGGAGTACACAACAAAGTGAATTGAAAGCAAACTACATTTTCATTTTGAACTCAGTCTACGAAAAACAATAAGTTGAAGACAGAGGAAGAAAGTGGAAGGAGGAAAGATAAACTGAGACATTTGGGAAACATCTGGAAAAGTGGGATGATGGATTAAACAGCTCGATCCCTGTTGAGGACTGAAAGTAGGATTCCGTCCAAAGACATTTCTGCTATCTGTGCTTCTTGTTGTATTTGATCAACTTGCTAGCAACATATGAACTGGTTTTTCTCATGCAGAATTTGTATAGATACAAAATGACCTTTCTCTTGCCCTGATTTTGACTTCATGGGGACACTGTAATCCAATTACAAAGATATGCCTTTTCAGCAACCTCATGACACTTCCACGTAGACTATAGCTCTGCATGCAATCCCTACCTACTAGCATGAATTAGCATGAAAAGGGGCAAAGTAAACCTTGGCAAGTAGCCATGAAAAGCAGAAAAGGTGGGGGGCAAGCTGCTGGATCTGTGGTAGCACAGCTGCTTACCAACTAGAGTGGTTTTGAGAGATCAAAAGGCTGTAGCATTGCTGAAGACCTTGGTCCTTTCGTTCATCTCTGCATCAAGGGAGGCTGACTGGCTTCTGACAGTAGTACTGCACTTTCAACCTCTGCTTCCACACATAAGAGGTTTAGGAGGAAATATTACTGCCAATAATGATGGCATTCTGCTGCTGTGGAAACAGCTAATCTTTATTACTCAGAGAGAAAGAGAGAGGGAGCGAGAAAGATTAAATAGCATTTTCTCAAATGTTATACATCTCTGCACATTATTTGAAGCAGAGCTGATATACATAAAGGATCAGTGTCTGCCTGCATAATTATCTCCTACAGAGATCATTGTCCAGAAATATCTCTTGAACTTTCCCTTGATGCATTGAAAAACTGAGATCTCAAAAGCGGTTTGGCAGGATGCTCTGGCATTCCTCTTATGAGAGCATTCAAAGCAACATTTAGAATATTGTGTAGTATTGTGGGCATTATGAAGCTTGTATCTTGTCCTAAGGCCATGGTAATTGGGATCTTTGGCCAATTTGTTGTGATATTTAGGAAATGTAAAGATTGTCTCATGTGAATACTTTATAGAAACTCTAATGGTATCTTCCCCAACTCTACCTCATTAGTCTATATCAGCGGCATTTGGAGGAATGTGTTGTTGAAGGCTTTCATGGCCGGAATCACTGGGTTGCTGTGAGTTTTCCAGGCTGTATGGCCATGTGCCAGAAGCATTCTCTCCTGACATTTCACCCACATCTATTTCAGGCATCCTCAGAGGTTGAGGGTTTCTTGGAAACTAAGTAAGTGAGGTTTATATCTTTAGAATGTCCAAGGTCGGGGAAAAAAACTCCTGTCTGCTAGAGGTACATGTGAATGTTGCAATTTGCCAACTTGATTAGCATTTAATGGCAAGGCTGGTTGTTGCCTGGGGGAATCATTTGTTGGGAGGTGTTAGCTGGCCCTGATTTATTCTTGACTGGAATTCCTCTGCTTTTTGAGTCTTGCTCTTTATTTATTGTTCTCATTTTAGAGGTTTTTTTAATACTGGTAGCCAGATTTTGTTCATTTTCATGATTCCCTCCTTTCTGTTGAAATTGTCCACATGCTTGTGGGTTTCTATGGCTTCTCTGTGTAGTCTGACATTGTGGTTGATAGAGTGGCCCAGCATTTCTGTGTTCTCAAATAATATGCTGTGTCCAGGTTGGTTCATCAGATGTTCTGCTATGGCTCACTTCTCTAGTGGAATTATTCTGCAGTGCCTTTCGTGTTCCTTGATTCATGTTTGGACAGGGCTGCATTTGGTGGTGGCTATGTAGACCTGTCCACAACTGCATGGTATATGGTAGACTCCTGCAGAGGTGGGAGGATCCCTCTTGTCCTTTGCTGAACCTTAGCATTTGTTGGACTTTCTTAGTGGCTCTGTATGTGATATCGGAGGTGACCCCCGGCGGACTCTGTAAAATATAGTTTAAAACCAAGGAATTCATAGTTTTACCAATAACACCAGGCTGGAATGATCCCATAATCCCCTATCTCTCCCCCATGTGGGAACCTAAGGCTCTTCCCATAGCCCCATGGCCCTACATGGCAATGTCCCTGTAACCCGCACTTTATTGACTTTCTCTAAACTTTTATGGGACTTTTGCTCACTTTGAAAGACTTTCAGAAACTTTTTGGAAACTTTTCCTTTCCAAACCCCATGAACTCTCCTAATGATTTATGGATTCTAATGGACTCTGGTGGGTGGGATGGGCTGATATGGGATGATATGGTTCCTATTTCCCTCCTATATTAATGTATTCCCTATATGTTTTCCTCTTCCATGTGTTCCTATATAAAAATATGAAATGCCACCTTTTCGTGACCCCAACATATAAAGGCTTAGGGTATCTCCCACTTCCTGGGCCAGCTAATCTTCTAAAAAAACAAGGACCTAGCAAGAACATTTGCATGGACAATAACAATGGACATGTCCTTTCAAACCTCGGAGTTGGCCCATTTGAGAGGAATGTCCCTTGGGCACGCACCTTCAGACATCGAAGCTGGCCCATCTGGAGGATGTGCTCCATGGTGACTTCTCACAAAGGAGAACATCCTGCCCTCAAAAAGCTTTGGATTTCCTATCTGACTCGCTCATTCCTTCATCCCCTTGGCTGAAAACAATGACAAGATACCATCAATAGATCCATATCCAGGATTAAGGACTACTGAGATCTGGCATCCGTGCCAGACCAAAAAAAATTATTTCCTTCACTTGAGACAATGCAAAAGCTAGCTTGAGGACTCTCAGAGTAATTGCCGGCCCTTGGACAAACATTTAATCACTTAATCCACTCATCATGTCATCCTGGTTCATTGTTTCCCGCTTGGACCGCCTCCTTCACTCTAATTGGACAAGAGCCCGAAGCGGCATTGGCTTCCTGATTGGCTGAGACGTGGCAAAGCCGGCCGCGGCTCCCTGCCAGCTGATGACTCCAACCAATCAGCGTGAAGCCGGCAAAGGGGCAGGGGGAGGGAAGTTTGATCTTTGACAGCTCTGTTTTCCTATAAGAATATAATGTTTGGCATTGTACGGTATGTCAGCTTTTGGGGAAATGATTGCAGCTTGACATCCACTCCAGCTGGAATGAAATAAACAACTCGGCGGCATTTCTTCAACTTGGTGAGATTTTATTTGGGATAATTCAGGGAAAATTCAATTGGCTTGCTTCCTATCTCACTAGGGCTATATTGGATCCTCTTTGGTGGGTCTGACTAGTCTCTGCCTTCATGACAAGACCCCCAAGTACTTGCTCAATATCAAATGTAGATAGTTCGTAGGTTGCGTTTTGTCATCAGTTTCCCTATGTGGTCATTGGTTCCTCGCTCTATGGTAAAAAAACAGGAGTTCCACCTACTCCTGATCCTGCCCATTAAGAAGAAGCTATGGGATGTGACTTGCCATCAGTGGACCAGAGAGGAGCTGCTCTTGGTGTGAGTCGGCCTGCCAGGTCACCGGGAAGCACAAAGAGAATAAGATTTAGATCCAGGACCTTCTGGGGACTGGGGTTTACCAGCTGGGGCCAATAGACATTCTACTGGCTCCACACCCACTGCTAGACCTGCATCCCCTGACATAGGGTTGACTGCTGGCCTTCAGCTATCATCGTCCCTGGACCTGAGACCACCATCTACAGGACTACAATGAAACCTCATAGGAGATGAGGGAGGGAATTCTGCTAAGCTGCTTTTGCCATCAGGCCGATTTAGCCAAAATAATGATGGACTAAATAAATACGCCCCCCCTTTTCGGAGGGCGGGCAGAAGGCCAGATACTTAAGCGAACTGTCAATGGACGTTAGGCAGGGGCGGGAGATACCGGTGATCTTGGGAAGGGGTAATTGGGACGGTAGACGTAGGCCTTATGAGAGAAGGAGGATTAGCCGTGGAAAGACTCGTCCTCCTTCTGACCTACGAGCTATCCCTAGGCACTCAGATGGGGAGCTTCCAACTAACTCTCCTCCAACTCTGGTACTGGTGAACACTAGATCCGTGCGAAATAAAACGGGGACCGTTAGGGACTTCCTCCTGGAAAAGAAGGTAGATCTTGCCTGTTTCACCGAAACATGGCTACAGGAGGGGGATGAGGTCCTCTTGCACGAGTTAGCATCCCCGGGGTTCACCACCAGTTACCAGATAAGGACAGAGAGACGGGGGGGAGGGGTGGCCATTCTCAGTCGAAACACTTTTAATTCCAGGACGATTCCGACCGCGAACATCCCAGGAATAGAGTGTGCAGGCATGGTGTGGGACCTCAGTGAGAGTGTAGCCTTCCTGCTGGTGTACCGAGCACCCAACGCACCGGCGGGGAGTCTACCTAAGCTGCTGGAGGTGGTCTCAGAGTGGGCATTGAGGTTTCCCAGGCTTATTGTTCTGGGGGACTTCAATGTCCATGCCGACACCCCCTCAATGGCAGCCATGGACCTAGTGTCCACCATGGAGACGCTGGGACTCTCACTCTGTAAGACCGGTCCCACGCACCAGGCTGGGCACACCCTGGACTTGATCTTCGCGGCTGGAATTCAAGTGACCCTAGCCTCTTTAGAAGAGGTTCCATGGTCGGATCACAGTGTCCTGGAAGTCCGTCTTGAAGTGCCCCCCCCTCCCGGTAAGGGTGCCGAACCTATTTTGGTTCGCCCGAAGAGACGTATGGAACCCATTAGGTTCCTGAATGCTCTGAGGGATTTGGAACTCCCCAGCGGCTCAGTCGACAGGCAAGTGGACTGCTGGAACACCTCTTTGACCACGGCCTTAGACGAGATCGCCCCCAGACGCTCTCTCATCCCTCGTCGTAATCGTGCCCCTTGGTTCACCGAGGAGCTTCGAGCGATGAAACGGAGGAAGAGACAGCTAGAGAACGTGTGGCGGGGCCTCCGTGACGGAGCATCGAAATCGGCTTATAAACAATTTAAGGATGTTTATGAGCGAGCTATCAAGGATGCCAAAAAGGTTTATTATTCTTCCTTGATAGAGTCGGCTAGTTCACGCCCAGCTCAACTCTTTAGAATAATTCGGTCATTGACAACAATTTCGGCGATCCCAAACGATAAGGATTTGGCTCCTACAGCTGAGGTTTTTCAGAACTATTTTGCCGACAAGATCTCGACTCTCCGCCGGGATATCCCAGCCACCTTTGATACAGTGAGTGAACTCGAGACTCCGCCGCCACTCGGCGGGCCCACCTTCACCCGTTTCCAACTGCTGGACGCAGCAGCTGTCGATAAGTTACTCGCTGCAGCTAGACCAACGACCTGCTCCCTCGATCCGTGCCCCTCCTGGCTTGTTAGATCCTGCCGGGAGGGGTTACGAGACCCCCTGGGAAAGATTATCAACAGCTCCCTTGAGCAAGGAGTGTTCCCAGGGGGTTTGAAAGAGGCTATGGTAAGACCGCTGCTGAAGAAGCCGAATTTAGATCTTTCGGCTCCCTCCAATTACCGACCCGTGTCAAACTTGCCTTTTTTAGGCAAGGTAATTGAGAGGGCAGCAGCGGATCAGCTGCAGCAGTTCTTAGAAGACACAGCTGGACTTGATCCCTTCCAGTCCGGCTTCCGTATTGGGCATGGGACGGAGACCGTGCTTATTGCCATTACAGACCAACTTCGCCGCCAGCTGGACCAGGGCGGGTCAGCCCTGCTTGTTTTGTTAGATCTAACAGCAGCGTTTGATACCGTAGACCATGCATTGTTGGCCCACCGTTTAGCCGTGACTGGGGTTAGGGGGATTGCCCTTAAATGGGTGACCTCCTTTCTCCAGGATCAGGGACAACGCGTGGAGAGGGAGGAGGAGGTCTCCCGGAGGCTCCCATTAAGTTGCGGGGTCCCCCAGGAGGCCATCCTCTCACCCTTATTATTTAACATTTACATGCGCCCCCTGGCCCAGCTGGTCCGCGACTTTGGTCTGGAGTGTTATCAGTATGCAGATGACACCCAGCTTCTGCTGAGAATGGACGGCAGGCAGGATACCGTACCCAATTGTTTCCATCTATGCCTTGAAGCCGTGACTGGTTGGCTGCGTGCCAGCCGGCTAAAGGTGAACCCGTCGAAGACGGAAATCTTATGGCCTGGTCATCCTGGGCTGGATGAGTGCCGGTTGCCTACCCTGGATGGTGAGCAGCTCAGCCCGTCATCCCTCGTAAAGAGTTTAGGTGTCCAATTGGACCCTTTGCTGACCATGGAGACCCAGGTCTCCATGATCAGCAAAACGGCATTTTACCATCTCCGCCAGGCTAGGTGACTGGCACCCTACCTGTCCAGGGATGATCTGGCCATGGTGATCCAGGCGACGGTCATCTCGAGGTTGGACTACTGTAACGCCCTCTACGTTGGCCTCCCCTTGTCGACAGTCCGGAAACTCAAGCTGGTGCAGAATGCTGCTGCTCGCTTGCAGGTGGGAGCACCGGTGAGAGAGCATATCACTCCCATCCTCCGGCAACTGCACTGGCTGCCTATTGAGTACCGGATTGCCTTCAAGGTGTTGGTTTTAACCTTTAGGGCCTTGCACGGTCTAGGGCCTGAGTACCTAAGGGACCGCCTTACCCCGTACATTCCCCCAAGATCACTGCGCTCAGAAGAGCAGAACCTGTTGGTTATTCCATCACCCCGCTCCTGCCACCTGTCCAGCACAAGACAGCGGGCCTTTTCTGTCGTGGCTCCCATAACTTGGAACTCACTGCCTAGCCACATTCCGGCGATCCACGAACTTGGCCCTTTTCGAAGGGCCTGCAAGACTGCCCGCTTCAGACTAGCGTTTGGCTAGCCTGAATGTAGATGTATATCATCGTCCGAGTTAAAATCTGTAATTTACTGGCTACTGGCTATGTATTATGCATTTTATTGAATTTTACTGTATGTTTTATTGTGTATTTTAATGCTATTGTGATCCGCCCCAAGCCTGCAGGGAGGAGCGGAATATAAAACCGAATAATAAATAAATAAATAAATAAAAGTGAGGACCGAGCTGCAGCGCAACTGGTTGGGAGTCAGCTACATTAAAATCACTACTGACCGAGAAGTCATGAGTTCGAAACCAGCCCAGGTTGACGTGAGCTTCCGGCCATTTGTCTAGCTTTGCAGCCCGACAGTTGCATCTGTCAAGTAGGAAATGTAGGTACCGCTTATGCGGGAAGACTAATTTAACTAATTAATGACACCATAAACCGCTCCATCAGCATGCAAAAGAATGAGGAAGTACTCCATCAGTGCCAAAAGTGGATGGTGAAGCAACAGCTCCCCTGGTGGCCTGAATTCAAAAAACATACCATCATGAAGCTGGAAAGTTAAATAGCCTCTGTTTCTCTGTCTATATATGTTGTGTGTCTATGGCATTGAATGTTTGCCATGTATATGTGCATTGTGATCCGCCCTGTGTCCCCTGTGGGGTGAGAAGAGCAGAGTATAAATACTGTAAATAAATAAATAAATACATATCTCTCTTGGCTTTTCTTCATGAATGAAGATTCAGGAAGGACTCATCCCATGCTTTCTACAAGCGCAATGATGATTAAGAAGGCCGATCCGAAATAGGCAAGTCTGGTTGCAGAAAGCACAGCAGAAAGTCTCCTTGGGTGATGTTGTTTCCAAGTTGCAATTCTTTCTGCGTTGTCGTTTCTCTTCGAGACTCATTCAGCGTGACTTCTCGAAAGAGGCCGTATCATTGTGGATAGTGCGTCTCCATGCCTCTCGATGTGAGGCCAGGGTGGACCATTGCTGGTGATCAATTTTTTAAATTTAAAATAAATAAATAAATAACACGTTTCCTCTGGGTAGATCTTTGTCTTTACTCTCGTGGCTTGTTCTTGGTCTTGCAGTTCTTTTGATGTCTGTGGTGGAGTATCCATTGGCATGTAGAGCCCAGTTAGGTGGTTCAGTTCCCCTTGGAGGAATGCTTTGGAGTTCGCAATGATTAATGCTCAAAATGATTAATGGTGAACTTGACTCATTGATAGGCAGTTTGGTTACCACGGATGATCTGCTAATGCAATGTATAACAGGTGTAAGCAGTAGTTTGGGCACATCCTTAATTCACATAGACTGATGATGAACAACTCTGGATTTTAGTCCCTCAATACATCCTGTGAGCCTGAGAACATTATCCTGTGCAATCAACAAAGGCGGCATGGCAGATTTGCACTGTGTTGATATTGACAGGCTTCCCTCAAGATTGAAGAATGGCAACTTGCATTATGTATACACTGTCAGCAATCTGGCATGCCACTGCCACTGCAAATCTTTCCGATGCTCTTTTTAAACAGCTTTTCACTTCTTACAAACCCCACTTCTTCCTTTTCATCACTGTTGTATCACATCAAATCACTTCTCAGCCCTTCTCCCCACATGTGGGGTTTCCAAGTGAAATAAGGGAGATGCTCCTCTCCTTTTAAGAGTTGTACAGTAGAGGGAATTTTAGCAGATGTTGTTTGTAAAAGAAAGAACACTGAAATTCCCTCTTCTCACAATTAAAGCAAGCAGAGCCCTGTTCTCACTTTGCAATCCAACATCTCTGGGTACTCTTTACAGTTAACTGTCATTTGTTGTACTTTCTCGATAAAATTTACTTTCTGGAAAAGTGGTGATTTTATATCTATACTCCTGCTTATTTTACAATCGGTCTCTGCTACCCCATGTACATAAAATGCAGTTTCCGCTGTTATGCTCTTTTGAATTTGGAAAAACAAACTAGTCTCCAGAATAGAGTCAAAGCCACACTGGGAGATTGTCTCCCTAATATATCTAAGCTAAATTTCCACATTGTAAAAAGATTAAAGTCTAAAAAGTGTGACACCGACATGAAAAGTTTGGAAAGCTCTGCTCCAGAGAATAAGATATTCTGCAACATGAACAACTCTTTGCAGACTTAGTCTCTCCATATGTTTGTCAGGACTATAGCTACTCCCACAGTAAAGATCAGATCCATTATTGCACATAGCAGCTTTACACAGACCTAACTTTATTATGCTGCTGAAAAGTGGAATTCCACATGAAAGCCTGCCACCCAGTGGCATTGCTTTTGACAATATAGTAATAACATATTCTGAAACAGGCCCTGATCTTCTGATTGATCCTTCAGTATTGATCAGAAAGAAAGTTGTTGACATAAGCATAATTCTAGACTTCTTCAAGACCAATCTTTTAAAAGAAATTTAAATAGTAGTACATTTCTATAAAATTATATACAAATTGATGTGTTTCAGGTTTTTGCTTCAAATCACTCAACCTTATAGAGTAGGAATGCCAATGCATCCATAGATGTCAGATGTTCAGAAATGTGTGTGTTGACAGTGGTTGCTGTTGGCATTTGGGTTAGTACAGGTATGGGCAATTTTTTGTTTTGCCTTGGAGCCACATTGCAGCCCCGGGTGAGAGGGCTGGACCAGGAGGGAGGGATGCTGGTCACACGTTGGACAGGGCAGGTCCACAAGGGTTTGGACCTGGGAAAGGACAGGGCCAGGAAGGGGCAGGACAGGGCCTGGGTCATCCTCAGGTTGTCCTCCCAGCATAAGGACAGGGCTCCTTGCCCCATCCTTATGCCAGGAGGAAGGACATGCAGTGACTGCCCAGATCCTCCTCCCCGATCCTCGGATTGTCCTCTTGGCATTATTCCAGGAGGACGGCAGTACAGGCAGCGGCTGAGAGGACTCTGGAGGGCTCTCAGCTGCCACGTGCCTTTCTTGAGTTGTCCTCCCAGCATAAGGATGGGGCTGCTTGCACCGTTCTTATGCCAGGAGGAGGATGAGATGCAGTGGCTGAGAGTACTCCAGAGGGTTCTCAGCTGCTGCGTGACTTCCTCTCCCATCTTTTTGGCATAAAGATGCAGCAGGCCTCTGTGTCCTTATGCCAAGAGAACAGAAAAAATAGGGAAGACCTGAGGTAAGCGCCCAGGGGACTGCATCTGGTCCTTGGGTCTTAGTTTGCCCATGCTTGGGTTAGGTTGGTGAATCCAGCCAAATTTTTATTTTGGACTCCAAAGGAGTTGTCCAAGGTGCTGAGCAGAATTGGTGAATAGGATTTAGCATTTTTGTGTAATTTCTTTAACATTCAAGTTAAAGCCCTGAGTGAAACCACTGCCACATTGTCACAGAAACCACAAACCACCAGGGTGTGTTATTTTCTTGCCAGGAAAGCAGTTCTCAGATTACTTCCCTTGCTAGAAACATTGAAGGTAAATTAAATTCACCAAATATTCGAAATCCCTCAGCCAGACTGACAGGCGGACTATTGGCAATGCCAATCTAAATTATAGCCAACAGATTTTATGCTTCTTGTGAAAGCATTATAAGTCCTGATGTCTACACATTTCTTTCCAGCAGGATTTACATTTCAGAAATGCTTTACAAAAGCCACTTTCCACAAACCAAAAGCTGGCCACCATTAGAATTGCTACTTCAAAAACAGTTGCTTACAGTGATAACAGTGCAGGGATTTTGAAGGGCTTTATCCCTTACAAAAAATGGCTAAGGGTTAGAATTTTAGACTCATGAAAACTTTGAAGTCATTATTGGGGAAACAATTTTTCATCATAATAAAAGTCAACTTCAGAGTAAGGCTGAAAATTCAAAAAATGGGATCTAGATTCATGGAAATTGATTTTAAATCATTGGAAATTTTGGTTTTCAAAATGGGGGAGGAACAAACTGTAGAGTGCTATAGCAAGACAGCTCCAAAGGAAAGGTTCAGAATCATGTAAGGAAGTAAAATTATGTAGACTTCAACATTTTAGATATCAAGTACTAGGCAACCATTTTGTTTGTTTATTTGTTGTGTTTTCAAGTTTTTTCTGACTTATGGAAACCTCGGGGTTTCTGAGAGTGACTTGCCTAAGGTCACCCAATGGCTTTATGTGGCTGAATGAGGATTCAAACCTTGGTCTCCAGTCCAGTGCTCAAATCACTATCTCCTGAGAGCTCATTTACACTACAGAGTTATACTACTATGATTCCCATTAAACTGTCCAGATTGCACCCTACAGAACAATGGGTTTTGCAGATTGGTGAGATATTAATGATCTTGGGCAGAGATTTCTAAATACAAAAGTGTAAGTATAACTAACTGCTTTACAATACTACAAACTCTACATTGCAAATCCCAGAATTATATTGGAAGGAACCATATCATTTTAAATGGAATCATAGTACTATGTGGTGTGAAAGAACACTAATATTGTGCCTACTTAACTGTAAGGGAGGCATTTAGAGGCAGCGTAATCCTATGCGCTGAGTTTATAAGTGAACTGCAAGTTCCAAAGTTTCCCCGCATATTGTTACTGCACTGTTTGGAAATGGAGATTACCAATGGTAAACATTTTGTATTGTGAGCCAACCATTGTTAAAGATAATTACTGGTACATTAGCCCATGGCCACTTTCAAATAAATCATTAGCACAACTGAAATCATCAATATAAATTTTGATGTGACTCATTTGCATCCTCATAAACTTGCCTGGAAGCTCCGGTATTAAAATTCACATTTTTCAAATTGAAAAGCTTGAGGAAAAAAACAAGTTGCTCGGAGTTTTTGTGTAAATAAAAGACAAAACATAATTAAATACAGCAACGTTTTATGCATGTGAGTATGTTTCTGTTAACTGAACCAATATTGTGGAATCTGTAGCTGCCCTTTTGGACAGTGATATGCCTCCAACATGTACTACCTATAGTACCAAACTGAATAAAGTTCTCTGTTTTGCTTCCAAAAACGTATGCAGAGTGAAGCCCACAGGCTAGATATCTCAATCACCATCACTGTTCAAACATTTTGAAGTAAAGATTTATTGTTTCTGTTTGATTGTATTTTGTACATTTCTACAAGATTTAGATCAATCGTTGTCCATGAATTAAAACTTCAAATGAAAAATATATTGGCATGCCTAAATATCACAAGGGCAGCAGATCTGTCTGATCTTGAAAGCTAAGAAGGGTCAGCACTGGCTAATATCTGAATAGGAGACCACCAATGAAATACATGGGGTTGCCATATGTCAACAGGCAACTTGAAGACACAAATCCATATTGTTAACACAGATTATACAGGAGGATAGAACTGGAAAAATGGAGGACAAAAAAGGAACCAATAAACAATTTACTTCTAATGAGAAAGCTATGGCACTCTTTAGATGTCTATTGTTATGACTCTTCACCTTTAACATATCTGAATAGAAACTGATAGGGGAAAAATTGATAGTGTGGGTTGTCACATTACCTTTACAGGCAATGGTTTGAGCAAAGGGGATGCTTCATCTTGCCATTGCAGAATCCCCCCTGAAAGGACTATGACACTGGATTTCATCATAGTACTTTTCCACCCCTATCTGCAGGCCAGAAGTCTCCTAACTCCTAATATGCTTCAGATATAGTTTAGACATGCTCCTCGCATTTCCAAAAGTGTCATAAAAGAGTGAAACAAAGCACATTAAATGGCCAAAACAGTTGTGTGTACACTTGCTCTGAATCCAACTGGAATCATTTCCAGGGGACGGAAGAGTGCCGCAAACTGTCTGAAAGCCAGCTGTTCACTGTGGTCTGAATCTCACCATTTGCCAGCAAAGCCCAAAACACAGGAGGAGCTCTCAACAGAAGTCCAGGCCACTGTGAGTGTTGAGATGACTACCTGCAAGCAAAGTAGCTAATACAATGATGACCTGAGGAAAAGGCTGTATGAAATATGGTTTTCTGGAGCACGATGCTCATGACAATATATTTTTATGATCTGGCTGAGTTGATTATGGTCTGCATTATGTCACTGGACCATTCCTCTGCCAAGAAAGCTCCTGCAGCTGGAGAGATAGGGGCTTAGATTTGTCTTTGGCACATACATTATTTATCTCATCCCACAGTCGCTTTGTTCTCAAGTTTTCTAAAATGTCATTGGGACACTTTGTCACGGCTCTCTTCTCCAGCGTGTTTGCAAATCCCTCCTAGCTTGGTGCTGTCTGCAACTTCAACTGATGTACAATTTAATTATTCCCCTGCAACATTTATGAAGCTATTAAAGCAGGCAGGAGCCAATTAAGGAAGGGAAATACGGTTTAGGAGAATATAGAGACTGGTGCTGTTTCAATGTCATTCTTTGATATTCTCCCTTGGAGGACTGCTGGGAAAATGTGCTATTTGAAAATAACTACAAAAAGACAACTAGTCATTCTCGCTGCTTCCTGAGGTACTTCTCCAAGAAGGCTTGATTTATGCTGCCTCTGCCCCTAACCGTTAATGTATGTTTATACTTAATTAGCCCCCGATCAAACTTTTCAACTTTCTTGCCCAAATCACGTTAAAATGTAATCGAAAATACTCCTTAGGTTTCACCTTCCTGTTGGTTTCTTCTCTATCCCCCCATATGACTATTTATATTTTTAAGAACTCTTTCTCCCCATCTCAGAACTTTTACTACTGCTAACTAGGGTACTACTATATTAAGAAGAGAAAGAAACGGTTTTCAGTTGCATTCATTCATCCACATGGCACGAGGGTTGCCAGCCTTTTGTACATGTTCTTGTGCCTTTAGCATGAATCTGAGAAGGGTGTCATATGTAAATCTTTAACATCATGCTGAGAATTTTAAAAAAACCTTTTTTTCTCTAAGTTTCCATTGTCTTATAGTGCTGTCAAAGACCAAGGAAGATCAACAAATATGCTATAATGTAGAGCCTCCCACAGACACTTTATCTACATGGCATGTATATTGAAGAGAATTAAAAGCAATGCAAAACAAATGGTATACTGCATTATGGCAGCCTGGCAAGATTGGCTGTCTTGGTATAAACCTGTCCAGATGTGAAGATCTTCATGAGAGGTCCTCTTAAGAATATAGCAGATGCTTCCTTCCTATGTAGACTGCATTCTCCATTTCTATGATTTATTTATTTATGTATACAATATAACCTTGTTGGTCAGGAATTTTGGATATGACAATTGTTTACTGGTTGACTCATAAATTTACGGCAAAGGGAATCATACTTGTTCAGGCCTTGGTGGTAGGGTTATATGTTTCTAAAATATTCATTGTTTTGCATTCTGATTACACTATAAGTTGTTAATGTATATAAATAAAATATGTGTATTAAAATATTTATGTATTTATTTGAGCCCATTTTTACCCTGCTTTTCTCCCACACCGAGACTCAAAGAAGCTAACAATACAATAAGAACATGCCATTGTTGTTTATTCGTTCACTTGCTTCTGACTCTTTATGACCTTATGGACCAGCCCATGCCAGAGCTCCCTGTTGGCCATCATCACCTCCCTCTTTCAAGGTCAAGCCAGTCACTTCAAGGATAACATCCATCCATCCATCTTGCCCTTATTTGGCCCCTCTTGCTTTTTCCTTCCATTTTCACCAGCATCACCTTCTCCAAGCTTTCCTCTCTTCTCATTATGTGGCCAAAGTGCTTCATTTTTGCCTCTAATATCCTTCCCTCCAATGAGCAGTCGAGCTTTATTTCCTGAAGTATGGACTGGTTGGATCTTCTTGCGGTCCAAGGCACTCTCAGAACTTTCCTCCAACACCACAGTTCAAAAGTATCTCTCTTCATTCACTCAGCCTTCCTTATGGTCAAGGTCATACATTAATATTAATAATAATAATAATTTTTATTTATACCCTGCCGCCATCTCCCCAAAGGGGACTTGGGGTGGCTCACATGAGGTCAAGCCCAGTAGTACAATTAACATACAATAACAAAAAGCATAAAACAACATCTCAATAAAATAACATAAAACAAGCATAAAATACAATAAACAGTGCAAGGTAATAATTTAAAAAATCAAACACAATCACAATGAGCAGGCCAAATGTGCGAGATACAATGATAAAAACTCAGGATGAGATAGAAATAAAACATATGTATTTGTAAGGGAAACTCGTGAACAGAGTAATGGAGACAGTCCTTCATGCGGGCAGGAGGCAGCGCAATATGAGGGCACCCAATTTTTTCCTTTTTTTAGGGGAGTGATAAAAGGAGACGTAAGATCACTCTTCAAAAGCGCAACAGAAAAGCCAAGTTTTGAGGCAATTCTTGAAAGTTTCTAGTGTGGGGGCTTACCTAATCTCGCTGGACAATGTGTTCCAGAGTCAGGGGACCACAGAGGAAAAGGCGCTCTCCCTCGTTCCCATAAGTCGGGTCTGTGATAATGCAAGGGGCAAAAGAAGAGCCTCCCCTGGTTACTACGGGGAATGCCATTGCTTTAACTATGCGGATCTTCATTGCCAGTGTGATGTCTCTACTCTTCACTATTTTATCGAGATTGGTCATTTTCTCCTCCCATTAGCTTCTGATGGGGAAAGAAGCTAAACAGAGGAGCAGCCTCCACCAGTTCCTTTTCAGATGCACACTCTACTATAGTGGTTCTCAATCTGTGGGTCCCCAGATATATTGGCCTGCAACTCCCAGAAATACTAACAGCTGGTGAACTGGCTGGGATTTCTGGGACCTCTAAGCCAAAACACCTGAGGGCCCACAGGTTGAGAACCACTGCTCTGCTAGAACATAAGAACATAAGAAGAGCCATGCTGAATCGGACCTCAGCCCATCTAGTCCAGCATTCTGTATTACACAGTGGCCCACCAGTTGTACACGGGGATCTCGAGCAGAAGGGAGGGCAAAACCCTGACCTGCTCCCGACCCCCCACAACCAGTACCCAGGGAAATCCTGCCTACCTCAACCAACTCCGAGGTGGCACTTGAATGTCCTTTTCAGTAACTACCGATACACTTGGTATCCATGAATCTGTCTAATCCTGCCTTGAAGTTGTTCAGGCTGACAGCTGTCACAACCTCTTCTGGAAGTGAGTTCCATAACCCAATGACCCTCTGGGTGAAGAAATATTTCCCTTTATTAGTCCTAATTTTCCTACCTTGGAGCTTCAGGGAGTGCCCTCTAGTCCTAGTGTTTTGTGACAAGGAAAATAATTTTTCTTTATTCACCTTTTCTATGTAGAATGTAGAATTTAACCCTATTTTTTCAAATGAGAGCCTTTCTCAACCCTTATCAGACAAGATGGTGATTGAACCTGGAGCAAGTCATATGTAAGGTATGTGATTTCTATCAGTGCCTCCCAAAGTTTAAAATAGCTCCACGAGTAGCTTCAAGAAAAAGATGAATCAGAACTACAGAAATGTGCATGTTTCTGCATTTCAAATGTCATAAAGAATGTCATAGGTCCCATCACTGTCAGCCAGATCACAGTTCTTTTTCTAAAGTGCCAGGATTTATCAATGGAATCAGCTTTTGCTCAAGGCTATTATGTGAGCCCTGACACAAGTTCTGTTGCAGCTCCAGCACAGCCAATTGTGACAGAAACAGCAACTGTATCTTTAAATTTCAATCTCAGTACTATTCTAGGAAGCAAAACATCCCAAAGTCAAATATTTGGAGCTGAGACTAAGTGCTCAATATTCCCACCAAGGCTTTTACTGTATAATCAAGTCTTGTTCATGAAAGTTTACATGACATCCAGACATCATTGTCTTTAGTTTCCTATATTTGCCATTATTTTTTTTATTTTTTCTTCCCAGAGCAAGAAGGAGGAGGGGGGGTCACAAAAGAGAAAAGACAAAATAGCTGGACAGCATTGTTTCGCTGTGTGGAAGTCTTTTGTATGGCGTCATCCTAAGACCTCAGCCAGAATAATCAAGTAGAACCAGAGAGAACAGACTACAGGGCACAGAATAAAGGCTGCTACCATATGGAAGGCTCATAGAGCTACCAATCAAAACACAGTATGCAGTTATTCTTTCTTCCTCTCCTTAATGGGATTTCTCTGGTAAGAAAGTAAGACAGAAAGCATTGCATGAATAGAGGTTGCTGTAAGTTTTCTGAGCTATATGGCCATGTTCCAAAAGCATTCTCTCCTGACATTTCGACCACATCTATGGCAGGCATTCTCAGAGGTTGTGAGGTCTGTTGGAGACTATAAATTAAATGGGTTCCTGATTATCCACCAAAGTAATCTATACCCACAAATACAACAATATGTACAAGTCAATAATCAATAACCAGGTATGAAATATAAACTTATATTAGGTAAAGAAGTACAAATTTACAGATATAATGTTGATGCTCCATACATCAGATTGAGTAACAAACTAAACATAGATTTGCCACTTGTGAAGTAAGTTGGTTAAACTGAAGGGTCTGTAGAGCACACGACCAGTTTTGACATTTTTAGTCTTCCTCAGGCAACTATTTTTAAGAATATTGTAATACATTAGCTAGAGCTAAGTTTTCCCACAAAGCTTTATCAAAGTAATCGCCCCCATCCCCAAGTGAATTTCAATATCTTTGGAACTTGTGGTATATACTGTAGTTCTTCGGTTGTAAGATACCCTTTTTTCCTATATAAACATATCTAAAAATTAGGTGGATTTTGGTGGTGGTGATACTGAAATTATAGTGCATCTTACAATTGAAGAAATAACAGGTAAGTTCAATATACTTGGTGCAGGTTACCTCAGCCTTATCAACTGAGTATTTACAATTTTGTTCACAGACCTGTGACAGTAATATCACTTTTCTACTTTTTTTGACATCTTCAGTTGAAAAATGTCAATCCCTGGGGAACAAAGAGGACACAAGAATACAAAGATTGTGTGTAGCACACAATAGATATTTCTCACATGAAAAATTCAAAGAAGCAGTTGGAATTCCTTCCTAAGTACTCCTCTGAACAGGTGGAAAGATTATAAGGCAAGCAATGCAGATAATTATTCGCATACCTCCTTTTATCAAAGAATTAGAACTAGAATACAATTAAAACATCAAAAACCTCAGGGATTTGATAGCTTGGCAGTCCCTTTGCCATGCTTTCCTCAAAAGGGCCTTATAAGAAATGTGTATCTTCAATCCAATCTTCTTGGCTTCTTTCTCATGCATTAATTCCTCACATAATATTAGCAGCACAGCTGCTTCCTTTGCTCCAAAGAAAATCTGCCAGGTGTTGAAAAGAGTGAGTTGGCAAGAGGGCAATGCTGCGACAATGCCAATTTCTAAAGAAGCTCCCTTGCGGAGGGAAGAAAATGGTTATATTCACTCCAACTTATTGAAAATGCACTCTGTGAAGGAAACACAGGGATGCAAACTCTGGACAGACCTTAATATCTTTATTCCCAGTTCAGATGGAGCAAATCCTATTGTTCACATCTAAAAACAAATTACCAAGACCATCAACTGTGAGGACTGAACGTTATAGCAAAAGATAATGAAACAATCACTACATTAAAATCAGATAGACAGATAGATATAGATGTAGATGTCCCCTAAACAAGGTTTTAAAAAGCCGCACACTTTCTTTTTGAACACTACGTCTTACTTGCCCAAAGAAAAGCAGGAAGGCAGACATTTTGAATGGAGAAGAGTACTTAGCTAAGATGCTTGCTCCATCTACTGGTTTTAAGTATATATTATCCACACAAAGCACATTTATTTGACTGCTACCTTTAGACCGAAAAAGTGGCAGCTCCATTTTAATAGCTGGTTCAATGGAGAAAGCAATGGAGTCGGGGATCGTTTTTGTGCAAATATTGGAAAATCCCCAAATGATGCACTGGAGCATTTCAAAGCACTTTTCTCTCCCATCACTTCTGTCAAAGAGGTCTTTTTATCTGGAGAGGAAAAAATGATAAATCAAACCAAATCAAAAGACACCTGCCATATTGTCCCTGCCTGCTGGAGGCAGAACAAAAACTCTCTAGGCTCAGAGCCAGGTTCGCTCTTCGTGATTGACGTGTTTTGGTCTCTTATGCCATGCCGAGGGAAAAGCCAATAAGAGTGTTGTGATCCTGTTAGAGAGCCATCATGGTCCTCTTAGCAAACACATCTGTCTTGTGTATTGAGAACAATGCTTTCATTCATCCACAAATTACTTTAACAATAGCTGATGCTCAAATAATATTTATTTTCACGCTGAATATAATCTTTTCATGGGGTATGGGCAGGGGCATATCAATCAACCTTACATTCTGAATCTGTCCATATATGCACAATGAAAGTAGCGGCTAATTGAATATATTGCTCTCCAAGGTATCTAAAGACTTTTTCATGCATTTTGCAAAGGTGAATGTGAGGTTGCCATAAAATTGCCACTCAGTAAGGAACTATAGTCAGTTATGGTTTTTTGATTCGTATTTATTTATTTATACCTCTGCCTTATGACTTTTAAAACCTTATTAAAACTTTAATGTTTGTACTCCATTTCATGATGTAATACATCTGAAGAAACTTCTGACAAAGCGACTGTTAGTCACAAATTCTTATTCTTTGACAATTCATTGTTTTTATAGTGTCACAGGTGTCATTTTTCTTATCCATTCTAACTTGAAGCATTTAGTATCAACAGAGAATCAGAGAAACCTAGAGATGCGAGGGACCCCAAAAGCCGTATACTTTAACCCCCTGCCTTGCAGTCCAGCCTGAGAGGTGGCCATTCAGCCTCTCCTTAGAGACCTCCAAAGAAGAATCTACCTCTGTTTCATTTGCAAATATGTTTTCTCCTCGAATCTAGCATACCAATTTGCATTTTCTTTAAGGATGTCTGGAAAACTCTCTCTCTCTCTCTCTCTCTCTCTCTCTCTCTCTCTCTCTCTCTCCACAAGCCCGGGTGTCAGATGCAGCCCCTTGGACTCTTTTTCAGGCCCTCCTTTCAACATCATATTGTTCCTTCCTTTTCTCTTTCCTTCTTCCTTCCCTTTCCTCCCTCCTTCCCTTTTGTCTTTCTTTCCTTCTCTCTTTCCTTTATCCTTCCCTTCCATCCATCCTTCTCTTCATCCCTTTCTTCCTTTCTTCTCTTTTTCCTTCCTCCTTCCCTTCCATCCTTCCCTTCCACCATTTCAGCCTTCCTTCCTTTCTTTTTCTATTTCCTTCCTTTCCCCTCTCCCTCTTTCTCCTTCCACCCCTCTTTTCCTCCCTTTCATCCTCCCTTCCTCCTTCCTTTCCTTCCGTCCATCACCGGGCAGCCAAGGAGTGCTAGCATGTGACCCTCCCCCCCCCCCCAAGTTAGAAAGTTTGCCCGTGTCTGCTCTACACAGATCATTGCTGGAGTTTTTTATATCACTATCAACAGCTCCAGAGAAACTACTGGCAGGTACTATTTGTCACTTGACTGCAGAAAACCACACAGTAACCACAAGTTCAAAATCATTGCCAAAAAGAAATTCACAGAAAATAACCACTAATTTAACCACTAATTTATCTATCTATCTATCTATCATCTATCTATACACATAATAAAAATGGAAATCTATATGTGTGTATGTGGCTGGGGTGTCCCTTACACAGACAAGCTCCTGCCTCCAGCTGTAGCTCCTACTACTCAGGAGACACCAATGGCCCTCCCTTCAATGACATTGCAGGTTATAGTGAGCTCCGTGAACATGTACAAGAGCCCTGCCAATGTCCTCCATAAGCACCATACTGCCCACCACCCAAGTGAGGCTTTCCTACAGGTACAATTTCATCCTAGATTTTATGTGTTTCCTCCACCACATACATCCCAGTGTTTCTTACTCTCTCCATTGGTGTGAAATTTGCATGGCTCCACCCACTGACTCTTCCTTAACCCTTTCTTATTATTTTCTATGGCACATACCAAGCAGAGTAATTGATCAGCAACTGAACATACTAGAGAGGTTTGGGCAGAATTCACCATGATTTATAGGAGTTGTAGATACTGGAATGTATAGTTCACCTGCAATCTAAGAGCCTTCTGAACTCCACCAACAACGGACCTGGAATTAGCGTAGCACACAGAAGCCCCATGACCAAGAAAAAATACTAGAGGTCTTTGGAGGGATTAATAGGAATTGTAGTTCAACCACATCCAGAGTGCATTATTAACCAAACAATAATAGATCTGGACTAAAATTGACATGCATACCCGATACGCTCAAATTTGAATACTTGTGGGATTTGAGGGGAATTGGCTTAGACATTTTGGAGTTGTACATACCAGGATTTATAGTTCACCTGCAATCAAAGAGAACTCTGAACTCCATCAAAGATGGAATTGGACCAAATTAGTAACACAGAGTCCCCATGACCAGCAAAAACTACTGGAGGCCTTTGGGGAAAATTCGCCTTGATTTGGAGGAACTGTATTTCACCTACATCCAGAAAGCACTGTGAACCCAAACACCGATTGATCTGGACCAAACTTGGTGCCCATACCTCCTGATATGCTGACATTGTATTACTGGAGGGGGTGGGGGGGGGGCTGACTTTCCTTTCTGACCTTACCATCACTAAACTACAAACTCCAGAATCCTGCAGAAGGCAGAAACCAGATTTTAAGTGGATTTTTTTTCTAGTGTGATGAAGTAGAGAGTTGTAGTTCACCCACAACCAGAGAAACTGTGACCTCCACTGATGATGGGCCTGGACCATCATCCTAACTAACTCAACCTACCGGAGGGGTTTAAGGGGACTGACTCACCATAGTGGGAGTTGTCGTTTACCCTACTGCCAGAGAGCACACTAAACCCCACTGATGATGCATCTAGAGTAAACTTGCCCAGCATAACACATTTTAAGTACTGATAGAGTTTTTCAGGGTTAACCTGGCATGATGTGAGTTGTACTTTAAGGCTTATTTATTTATTTACAGCATTTTTACCCTGCCCTTCTCAACCCCTGAGGGGAGACTCAGAGCGGTTAACAAAGGCAATCCAATGCCACAATCAATACAATATAAACCATCAATACAAAGTTAAACAATAGCAGTAAGATTAAAACAATAATCAACAGCAATTAAATCAGAACAATACTCCGTCCACAGTTTCGAATTGATAAGAACAATAAGCCATATTCTCAAATCTGTCGCCATCACTAATCCATTCCAGTCAAGATGTTACTTAAGCTATTGTGCAAAGGTCTGGTCCCAAAACCAAGATTTTAGCTTCTTTCTAAATGCCAGGAGGGATGGGGATGAGCGTATTTTGCTTGGAAGTGTGTTCCACAGGTGGGGGACCACAGCCGAGAAGGCCCTGTCCCCCATCCCAGCCAGCCGCATTTGAGATGCTGGCAGGAGCGAGAACAGGACCTCCCCGGAAGATCTTAAAATGCAGGGAGATATGTAAGGGCAGATGTGCTCTAACAAGTAAGCTGGGCCAGAACCGTATAGAGCTTTGTAGGTCGGAACCAGCACTTTGAATTGAGCTCGGAAGTAGACAGGCAGCCAATGGAGCTGACACAACAGGGGGGTGGTGTGCTCCCTGTATGTAGCTCCTGTTAGTAATCTGACTGTTGCCCGTTGGACTAACTGCAGTTTCCGAACTGTCTTCAAAGGCAGCCCCACGTAGAGTGTGTTGCAGTATTCTATACGGGATATGACCAGAGTGTGGACGACCGTAGCCAGATCAGACTTTCCAAGGTATGGGCGCAGCTGGCGCATGAGTCTTAACTGTGCAAAAGCTCCCCTGGCCATCATCGAAACCTGGGGTTCCAGGCTCCGCATTGAATCCAGGACCACTCCCAAGCTGCAAACCTGCAGCTTTACATTTATTTATTTATTTATTTATTTATTGTTCGATTTTGTATTCCGCTCCTTCCAGCAGGCTCGGGGCGGATAACAGAGAATAAAATAGGCACATGAGACCAATCATGTAGCCATACAACAGAGTTAAAAACATAACAGACATCACATCACGGGGTACAGAATGAAATATACGCATTTACAGCTTTAAATGGCTTAATATCTGATTTAAGTATTCTATGTAAGTTAATTGCATTATGTGTGTGTTTAAGAACATGAGTTAAAACTCTGTTACAAGCATCAGAAATAGTAAGTAGTAGTAATAGTAAGTAAGCAGGATGTTTTCAGCTGAGGCACCTAGCAGTATAACTAAATGCAATACATCACAATATTGTGAAAATGTTGTACCACGTTTTAAAGCTATTTTAAAGATCATCAAGTTACTGTAATGACTAGCAAGAAATGGATTGTCACTAGAAATAATAAAACTCTCAAAAGTAAACACTACCAAAACTTCATTTTATTTATCGCTCTGGTTTCTTTATCAGAAAGTGTTTTTTTATTTAAAATGAAGTATAAAAGCAGGAAGATAATATGAGAGTGCCTATGCTCTGTGGAACCATATGGGATTTCATGATACTCTTAGAAATCCCAAAGCTAACTTTCCAGGTTTAAAGCATGTTCCTAGGGCCGGAGATTTAGTACAGTGGTTAAACACCAGCTGCTACAATCCAAATGTTTCAAGTTCGAGACCCCGGGCTGGCCTTGGGCAGCCAGCTGTAAGCCTAACCCACTGTTAACCTTAGCAGTCGAAAGCGAAAGCAACCTGCGAGTAGAGAAATAAGGTACCGCATAGCTGGGGGAGATCTTTTAAAGACTTTATAACACCAAAAAATGAAGATCGATTGCCGAGGAAGCTCCAGCGGGCAGGCAGGCTCTCCGTCATAAGAGGAGGAAGCAAAATGGATGGAGTAGCAGCACCCCCTGTGATGTAGTGGAGCAACAGCACCCGGAGATGTAATCTGGAAGACCAATTTCAACCAGGAAAGATCTGCCTACTATTTGTATGTTGTCTGTCTTGTATGTCAATTACTAACGGCAGGGATTGTCTGCTTGTATATGTTCTGTAATCCGCTCTGAGTCCCCTTCGGGGTGAGAAGAGCGGAATATACTGTAAAAAAATAGTATTATTATTATTATTCCTATACTTCTTTTAACTGGGTTGTAGAACTCTAAAATTTCACTGATCTTCCATTATGTTGGCAGAAGTCCCACAAAGCTTGAAAATGTGTAAATGTGGATTCCAAATCTAAACCCTAGAAACCACAGAATCCAGTGTCTGCAATAGCTGGGAGGTTCTGGGAGCTATCACCCAAAAAAGTGATTTTATAATAATACATTTTATTTATATTCCGCTTTATCTCCCTGAAGGGACTCAGAGTAGATTACAGTACATGTGAGAAGAGTACACATATAAAGCAAACATTCAATGTCATTTTACACGACATACAATACACAGTTAAGGTAAAGACCTTCCCCTTTTCCATTCCCAGCGTTGAATGGTCAACTCCTGGCCATGGGGAGGTGCTTTCATTCCATTTTCCATGTAGAAGGAGCCTGCTGTCCATAGACATCTCCAATCTTTTTGCCGGCATATATGCATGGGGCACACTTTTACCTTCCCACTGAGGCAGTAGCTATTGATCTACTTGCATTACGTGCTTTCAAACTGCTAGATAGGCAGAAGCACTAAAGTCTCACTATGTAAACACATCTAGCATAGTAAGTACACTGGCAGAAGACCATAGACCAGGAGTGGGCAATTAATTTTTCCATGGGGCCACACGAGAACCAAAAAATATTATGGAGGGCCACACTGAAAGGCTGAACTACATTCTACATAATTTCAATTGAATTTCTTTAATAATAATAAAAAGGCACTAAATTGCGTTTTTGATATATTAATAAGACTGATCAGACTATATGTTATGAGCAATAAAAAAGAGAGATTGTTATAGGAAAAATGAAATTTATTCACTAAAATTTTACAAAACAATGGTTAACAAAATGTGAACATTTGTATCATTTGTGATTCATTATATTAATGATCATTTTCAGTCACATTCTCTTCAAAGCACATTTTGAGTTTCACTTATTCCTGGAAAGAGGTTCTTGGTTTTCTACAGACATATTAAAAACATTGCCTACATTTTTGGTTTAATCACCTCATTTGGTGCTATTGAGCTATTTTTTTCTTATTCAGTGAGAGAAATCAAGTCTCTGTTGGTCTTTAACAAGTGCATCAAAGTCAGGTTGAATGTCAGAGGTGGAGATGTGAAGCACCCCTGACAGATGGCCATCCAGCCTCTGTTTAAAAGCCCCCAAAGAAGGAATCTCCACCACACTCCGGGGCAGAGAGTTCCACTGCTGAACAACGAGGAGGGCAGCCAGGAAGCGCTCCAGGGCTTCTGCCTCGTGGTGCAGCCTCTTCCCTGCCTCAAAGCCACTTGCCAGGCCCTACCTTTCACCTGCAAGCAATGGAAGAGGCAGAAGAGAAGGGAGGGGGAAAGAGCGCGAGGCAGAAGAGAAGGGAGGGGGAAAGAGCACGATGCAGAAGAGAAGAGAGGGGGAAGAGTGTGAGGCAAGGGGGGGAAAGAGCGTGAGGCAGAAGATAAGGGAGGGGGGAAAGAGCATGAGACAGAAGAGAGGAGGGAGAGCGCAAGGTAGGGGGAGCGCGCGAGGTGGAAGGGAAGGAAGGAAGAGAGCAAAGGCATGCTCTGCGGCGGCACTTGCTCCTGGCCTCTTCTCCCCCCTCCCTTCCCCTCTGTTGGCCACTCTGCTTGCCTGCCTGCCTGCCTGCCTGCCTGCCTGCCTGCCTGCCTGCCTGCCTGCTGGGGCCCTTACGCGGGCCGGTCAGAATCGACCAGCAGGCCACATGCGGACCGCAGGCCGTGAAATGCCCAGGTCTGCCATAGACTCATTAGTGGAATACTCTACCAATGGAGACGTTCTGCTAGAGCAGATTCGCCAACAGAATGTCTAGACAGATGGTACAGACATTTATGGTATAGCAAAGAGCATGCTTATCTCACCTCCTATAACCATTTTTTCCACAACCAAACCCCATAAAAACTGCAACTTTACACCTACAAAAGTCCAACTAGTAGCTAGTCATCTCACAGTACTATATCAGCAAGAAAAGGCCAGTCCATTATGGCTATTTTTGTAGCCCTTGGTTTCTCCAGACTCCCCGGAGCACTCTTTTTCTTGCTTTTTTAAAGTGGGAAGTTAAGGGTCTCCCCTGGAAGAATCTAGGAGCCCAAATTCACAAGGGATTGCTGGGAGGTCCAGCACTAAACAAAGGCAGGCCATGGGATTGGGTCCAGAATCAGCATAGTTCCATACCACGCAAAACAGCTATAAAGCAGTAAAATGAATAATGTACCCAATGCTTCACAATTGTGACTCCAATACACTTCCCTGCTGTTTAGTATTTTTAATGTCCTTTTTAAAATTAAAAATTAAACACACACACACAGTGGATTTCCAACACTGATGTGGCCTTCGAAATGCCTCACTTTAGAGCTTCCTCATAGACTTCTTGCTGCCGCTATGTTTTATGTTTCATATTTCATATTTTACCCTGCTGCTGAGTTTTCTAATTGTGTGTTTATTTTCTAACCTTTTCCCCTGCTCTCTGGAGACTGACATAAATAGTACATGAGATTACTCTGCCCACTGAGCGCCCACTTTCTAAGCTGCTGAGTTATAAGAGTCTGCCCTACAGTTTATGTCAGGGAAGTCTTATGAGGGAAACTTGCTCCAAAAGCGTTTTGTTCTTTCCATCTCGTTTCACTGAATAAACAGTAACAGCAAAACTAAGTTTGCTTAGAAAAACCTCCTGAGTTCTAACTAAAATCCCTAATTCAGTTCAGAAAGTGGAGACTGCCTGCCCACTCTCAAATTAAAATCCCTTCAGACTTGAGATCATCAAAGCGACCACTTTTTGAAAAAACTATCTTTGTCAATCAGGATTTATTACAATGTTAGATGCTTAAGAGGTTTCTGGCCATCACACGATTCATTTTTATTCCCTTCAGACAATGTTATGTTATAGTGAATCTCTAAATCCTCTTTAGATACATATTCAGTTGTAAAAGTTATTGACATTTTAATATACATCCAGAGCTCAGTGTCATGCTGAAAGACCCTATGAAAAATAGAAGCTATTTCCCTTTGTTGTCCTGTCCAAAGCCAATCTCTTATTAATAAGTTTTTCTATGATACAAGAAGGTAATATGATCATTTAGTCAGAGATGTTGGAGATTCAAAGGCTTAATGGGGGCTAAGTTTTGAAATTCTAGCCAATATACGTAGTTATTTCCAGTTAGGATTTCTGGAGAAAACTACCATTCTGTGTCAATTTTTTGGAGAAAAGTTCAGATCCTGGAAGGCTAACAATCATAGTTCTAAAACCATAAGAAGTAGTGTTTACTTTTAAAGTTACTTTTTAATTAATTAATTAATTAATTGGGTTGCTGTGAGTTTTCCCGGTTGTATGTTCCAGAAGAGAAACAAGAAGCAGAGATTACTCTGAACTGAACTGAACTGAACTGAACTTTATTATTTATGAGTCGCCCTCCACAAGTGTGCTCCGGGCGACTTACACAGCTAGCAATGCAGTACTAGAGTATTAAAACATTAAAATATTAAAATATTAAAATGGCTAAAAATATCGGACTCGGAAGGTCGCTGGTTGTCGTATTATGCATAGGCTTTCCTAAGTAGCCATGTCTTAAGTGTCGCCAAGAATTGGGGCAGGTCAGGACTGGCTCTTTGGTCTGGCGGTAGAGAGTTCCACAGGACGGGGGCCGCAACAGAGAAAGATCTCTGTCTCGTGGACTCCAGATGAGCCTCTCTCGGACCCGGGATACAAAGGAGGTTCTCGTTTGCTGGCCGTGGTGCTCTTGGGTGGGTGGGTAGGGTCAAGCGGTCTTTTAAGTATGAGGGACCCTGGCCCCGCAGGGCCTTGAATGTCAGGGTCAGAGTCTTATAAAGGACTCTGTGTTCGACCGGCAGCCAGTGCAGACGCTGCAAGGATGGTGTGATGTGACATCTCATTGGTGTTTTTGTGAGGAGCCTGGCGGCAGCATTCTATACGGTCTGGATCTTACGGGTTAATGACCGAGGAAGGCCCACATATAAGGCGTTGCAGTAATCCAGCCTTGATGTAACCGTGGCATGGATTACTGTAGCTAATGCCTCCGTTGGTAGGTAGGGCGCCAGTTGCCTCGCTTGGCGTAGGTGGAAGAAGGCCCTTTTGCTCGTAGAGGCAATCTGGGCCTCCATCGTCATCTTAGAGTCCAGGATGACACCGAGGCTCCTCACAGAGGGGGATGGGGTCAGCGGTTCCCCTTTTGAAGGGGGGCAGTGGGTTGACTATCTCTGACGAACGGCCCAGCCATAAGATCTCAGTCTTTGCTGGGTTTATTTTCAGCTTATGGGCCCGGAGCCATTTCGTCACTGCTTCTAGGCACTGGGTGAAGTTTTCCGGCACCAAGGTTACTCCAGGTTCCAGCTTTAGGAGGAGCTGAGTGTCGTCGGCATACTGGTAACATCCCAGCCCAAAGCTCCGAGATAGACCAGCGAGAGGCCGGACATAGATATTGAACAGTATTGGCGACAGTATGGCACCTTGGGGTACTCCACACTCAAGGAAAGCTTTCCCAGATGTTTGGCCTAGCCATTCTACTCGCTGGCTACGTCCTCTATGTACTCTAATTACTCTAAATTCACCTATACTGCCATATAATCCAGATAATCCAGATTATCAAATCAGATTATTTGCTTTGAACTAAATTATATGAGTCTACACTGCCATATAATCCAGTTCAAAGCAGATAATATGGATTTTATATGGCAGTGTAAATGGGGCCTAAGAAATATACGGTATGTTTCAAAGGTATTGATGATGAGAAATAATTTTTGTACTGTCACTTGTGAATTTTATCATAAGGTTTTCCTAGGCAAGGAATACTCAGAGCTGGTTTCACCATTTCCTTCCTCTGAAATATAGCCCTCAGCAACAGGTATTTTTCAGCAGTCTCTCATCCAAGTTTTACCAGGCCTGACACTTCTTATCTCACAAGATCAGAAAGTAAGCAAACAGCTGTATACAACTTTAGGTTTGTATGTAGACCAGACATGGCCAAACTTTGGCCCTCCCAGTGCTTTAGACTCCAACTCCCACCATTCCTAACAGCCTCGTGCCCTTTCCTTTCCCCCCTCAGCCGCTTAACCCCCTGAAGACGCAGGTTCGCAGCTTGGGAGTGATCCTGGATTCATCGCTGATCCTGGAACCCCAGGTCTCGGCGGTGGCCAGGGGAGCTTTTGCACAGTTAAGACTCGTGCGCCAGCTGCGCCCGTACCTTGGGAAGTCTGATCTGGCTACGGTCGTCCACGCTCTGGTCACATCCCAAATAGATTACTGCAACACACTCTACGTGGGGCTGCCTTTGAAGACAGTTCGTAAATTACAACTAGTCCAACGGGCGGCAGCCAGATTACTAACTGGAGCGACATACAGGGAGCATACCACCCCCCTGTTGTGTCAGCTCCACTGGCTGCCTGTCCACTTCCGAGCTCAATTCAAAGTGCTGGTCTTGACCTTTAAAGCTCTATACGGTTCTGGCCCAGCTTACTTGTCCGAACGCATCTGCCACTACGTCCCACCTTGTAATTTAAGATCATCCGGGGAGGCCCTGCTCTCGCTCCCGCCGACTTCTCAAATGCGGCTGGTGGGGACGAGGGAGACGGCCTTCTCGGTGGTGGCTCCCCATATGTGGAATGCGCTTCCTAGTGACATACAATCAATTCCATCCTTCCTGACATTCAGGAAAAAAGTAAAAGCCTGGCTATGGGACCAGGCGTTTGCACAATAGCACAAGGCAGCATTTTACACTGGATTTTAATGGAAAGTTGATGAATAGGGCTCAATACTTTTATGGACGGAACACTGTGGTTTTTGTTTGTTTGTTTGTTTGTTTTTAAACTTAAATGAATGTGTATGATATGTTGATGTAATTGTATTTTAATGTGTAATGTTTTGGGGGGTTTTATACTGTGTTTTATGTGTTTTACTGTGTTGGCATCGAATTGTGCCTTTTTGGAAGCCGCTCTGAGTCCCCCCTCGGGGGTTGAGAAGAGCGGGGTAAAATGCCGGAAATAAATAAATAAATAAATAAAAGGAAGGGGCTTGAAGCTGTTAGGAATAGTGGGAGTTGAAGTCTAAAACACCTGGAGGGCTGAAGTTTGGCCATGCCTCATATAGACTGATTTGAGCATCAAGGGAACAAGATAAAGTTTCCAGCTGCATACAGTTCTTTGAGAGTATTTGAGCAAGACTTCGCCTTTTTCATCCAAAACAGGCTTTTGGCATTATGAAAGCTTATATCACTCTGGCAGAAGTGATCGCGCATACTGGGGAGCCAGGTGTTCCTATGTATCTGAAACTGTGAATTCATTATCATTTGAAACTTTGCAGAGAGCGTTGTGTTGAACTACTAAGCTTTCTCTCACTCACTCCACCATTTGCTGCTATTTTTAAAAACAGTTCCACGTGAGGCTGAAAACCCAAACTGGCTTTCCCACCATTATTTCACTAAATTTGGCTTTGAAGGATCACTGTTCAGAAACTCCTTCAGTGCAAGTACCAAAGAGCAGCAAATGTTTATATGCAATTTATTCACTTCTTTAGGTTCAAATGGATGCTACGGGTTACATGGTTATGTGTAACACATGTTCCCAGAACAACCCTAGGTGCTTATGTACAGAAGCATTAAAACATTATAATGGGCAGGTGGAGAAGGAGCTGTGTTTTTATTTTAGTGCCCCGCTCAGAGGCAAATGCCCTTATCCCTATGATGGTGACATTCACACGATAAATAATGACAATGCAATGCTATGAATGCTATGCATGTCCTGTTCTGTTCCCTTGTGAATTTGTGTTGAATTTGGAGCCTTCCTTCACCCACAAGCTTGAATGGCAGACAGTGGAAGAAAGTGGCAGATTGTAGGGAGCAAGGACACTAGGAATGATGGTATGGGAGAGGGCACTCCTCTGATGATGAAATAGAGCAATTTGAGGCATATGCAGATAGTGTGATCCTGGCCGCGGAAAACAAAACTCGAAGAGCGGATACCAAGTCCCGTTAAGCATGTGGCCAGTACCAGCAGCGGTCTGCCTGTGGATCCGTGCGCCTGGTGAGATGAAGAAGCTAAACCCAGTGTTTCCCAATCAATATATCTCACCAGTCAAAGAAACCACCTAGGTGATTATTAAATCCAACTGGAAAAGATGACAGCTTGCAGTAAGCCACTAAAGAAAGCTGTAATGCTTCATAAAGGCAAAAACAGACATTTTATACATTCAAATCCTTTGTATTTCCCACTCCCACCCCAGCTGGAGCCGGCTGTGCTGTGATTGGCAAAGCTGGGTTGATGTCACAGCTACCTGGGAGGATTCTCCTTGAGAGGCAGGATTGCGTTGCCTGCCAGCCAATCAGAAAGTGTTCCCCACTTCCAATGCAGATTTCTGCTCTCCAACGGCTGACAGAGGGCAGGATGGAAGTTGCAGACAAAGAAGACATAGTTTGATGATAGGATTACATTGTCCCAACACTGGGATGAATAAAGAGGGGCCATAAGGTCCCATGTGTGTTATTGTCTTGATGATGATTTTAATGAACGCCAATCAAGCGGGTCTGGTGACTCTGCACCAGTGTCTATTGTCTTTCATATCAGGATATTGTTCAAAGTGATAGGATCATTTAATCCATTCCTGGAAAGAGGGAAAGTTATTGTAGAAAGAGGGGCAAGTCATCCCAACACCAGGGAAGAAAATGCCAGGTGATAAATGTCCAGGTGGTTGTACAAAGGGTGGGCGGTAGAACACCAAATCCTGTTGTTCCTTGTACAGCTGGGTCTATGGGGCCAATAGAGATGGATTGGCCTCAGGGGTGATGGGTTCTTGAGTACTTTTGTAGTAGATGATGACCAGGAAAATAACTTGAGGGAATTCCCAGGTCACGAGGGGCTGGCGAAAGGTCACCAAGGTCTTGCTGGGTGGCTTCATACTCCGAAGTTTTATGAAACATTAAATATTACATTACATACACACGAGGAGCCTGTGGATACTGAGGAAACGAGGGCATCCACCGGGAGAGGGGGGGTTACAAGGTTCAACTAGGGGTTACTTGGGGTTTAGGGAGGTGGGCTTCTGGGGGAGGGAAAGAAGGGAGCCCCGTTCTGAGGGAGGCAGGACTCCCAGGACCAAGTGGTTGCCGGGCTCCGCTGGTGTAGTGAAAAGGAGAGAGAAAGGCACAGGAGGCAAAAGGATACAAAGAGTCAAGATAGAAAAATGCATGTTTATTAAGAGGTTGTTTTGTAATAAAGGGGGATTAATCTTGTGAGAAAGTATCCAAGGCTCTTGGTGGCTGCTGCTGAGTTCCTTCATTCCTTTGAACGTTTGCATAACCAATTAACAGAACTTCAACCTCCTGCTACCTGTGGAACTCTCCGCCACTGTACCAATCTTATTAATTTATTATTTTTGACCCAGAGAGGGGGGTGTCAGTGCTCAACATCAATGAGTTGTAATTCAGCTGTGTCTCAGGGTGCATCTTCATCTTAGAATTAATATAGGTTGACAATACTTTAACTGCCTGGCTCAAGGCTATAGAATCCTGGAATTTGTAGTTTGGTGAGATACCAGCACTCTTGGGCAGAAAAAAAAAGCTAGGGACTATGTAAAACGACAATTCTCATGATTCCACAGCATCGGCTCATGGCAGTTAAAATGGTGTCAAACTGCATTCATTCTACAGTGTGGAGGCACCCCTCCAGACGGCAAACCCCCCAGAACAGTGTTTTTCAACCTTTTTTGAACCGCGAAACATTTTTTACATTTACAAAATCCTGGGGGACACCACCAACCAAAATGACACAAAATTACACTCTAACACAGTAATACATATAGTTAATATGTTTTTAAATGTACTTATACACTCAGTGTGAAACCTGGGCCTGTTTCAATGAACACAAGATATATATGACTTCCTCTCACATATTTATACATGGCTATCATGTCTTCTCTCAGCCTTCTCTTCTTCAGGCTAAACATGCCCAGCTCTTCAAGCCTCTCCTCATAGAGCTTGTTCTCCAGACCTTTGTGAAATTTCACCCTGAGTGAAACTTGCTTCCAGTTAACTATGGATGTCATGAAGCTGTTATAAATAGTTCCGGGGGGACTCTAAAAATCCAGTAAAATAGTTTTTAAAAAACATTTCCAAGTGGATAGGCTCCATTTGAGATTGAATATTGTTTTAACTTGGAATGACTGTGTATGTTGCTGATGGAACTGCATTTTAATGTGTTTTAATGTATCTTAATTGTTGTGGGGTTTGGGGGTTTTATGCTGTTATGATGTGGCATCGAATTGTGCCGTACTGTAAGCACCTCTGAGTCCCCCCTCGGGGGTTGAGAAGAGCGGGGTAAAATCCTGAAATAAATAAATAAATAAATAAATAAATAAATAAAATTTGTTTCTTGGAAACCTGTGAGGGGGCTGCTAGGAGGGGGAGACTGCCAATTTCCCATGGCACACCTGATGCTCGCTCACGGCACACTGGTTGGGAAACACTGCCCCAGAATTCCAACATAGTGTGAAAGGTGTCTCAATAAATGCTAGTGATGGGCCTCTGTTTTCTGCAATGGCTGCCTGGGATGCAGACATGGTAGCGTATGTAACAGCATGATGCCAAGGGTCTCTTAATAAATGCTAATGACTGATTAGGGGTTTTTTTTTTTTGCAATGGCTGTCTTATCTGATTTTGCAGCTATTGTGTTCTCTTGTAGGATTCTCAGAATACAGCTAGGTGGAGCTAATGCAAAGAGTCCTATAGGCTTGTTTACTCTGAATTTAAGATCCAAATGTAGAGCCGCCGTCTGCCACTAGAGGGAGCCAGTACTGCAGTCAAAAGAAGGCGCAGGTTCTTTTTGTATACAATCAGTGTGATGCTAAAATGAAAAGGCAGGTCTGAAATGCTTTTTTTGAGCCAGACTCTCACAAGCACAGCCTTGTGATGGAGTCAGGGTATTAACTTCATAACTGCTTTTCTGCTGGTGCGTGTCTCAGGGTTAGTCACCCAGGAAATTGACTTCTCCTGCGTGCAGCTCCTTTTTTGGCCTGCCAGGAGCAGGTGCCTGACCTCAGTTCACCCTTTCCTGTTGCTGACTTGACTCGCTTCTCTAATTTCGGTGATAAAAAAAAATAAATCCCTGGCAAGATGATCTAGCAACCTGCAGTAATTTTGGCCCTTGTTGAGTCTTTTTGCAAGACTGAAGTGTGTTTTGCCTATCCTCTTGGTTTGCGCTAACTTGCCGTCATGTTTGGTAAACTATATAAAACCCAAAACAGGACAGTTAAAGTGGTGTCAAACTGCAGTAGCTCTACAGTGTAGAGCAGGCATGGGCAAGCTTCGTCCCTCCAGGTGTTTTGGACTTCAACTCCCACCATTCCTAACAGCCTACCGGCTGTTAGGAGTGGTCAGAGTTGAGGTTCAAAACACCTGGAGGGCCAAAGTTTGCCTATGCCAGGTGTAGATGCATCCCCTTGCAAGGCTGACCTATATAGAGACAGCTTCAGAATTAGATGTCTCATAAAAACCCAGAAACAGCAGAAAGGTCCTCCTTGTTCATGAGTTTTATATAGCCTTGCCTCCCATACTATGCATTTCAGTCACCTATTATTTTAGTTTATTATTCTGTTCATTTGTATTCCCACTTCCTCCTCTTATGCTCAACTATGGCTGGATCTACACTGCCATGTGATTGAATATTTGAATCCAGTTGATCTGGTTTGAACTGGATTATATGAGTCTACAACCACTTTCTTCAATACTAGTTTGAAACTGTGGTAAATGGTCAGTGTAGATGTGTAGATGTTATGGGGCTCTTCTGCTGTGAGCATGGCTGACAGCTGCTCGACCTGCTCTAAGTCCAAGTGGCTCTGACAAAAACATAGGTAACTCAGGCATCATCTACACTGACATAAAATCCAGTTCTAGAAAGGTCATCTGGATTCGGAAACCGGATTACATGCAGTGTAGATGAGGCCTGAGTTTCCTATGTTTTTGTCAGAGCCACTTGGGCTTGGAGCAGGTCGAGCAGCTGCCAGCCATGCTCACAGCAGAAGAGCCCCATAACATCTACACATCTACACTGACCATTTATGACAGTTTCAAACCAGTAATGAAGAAAGTGATTTCACTATGCAGATAATTACATAGGAAATTAGGGTTGTGCAAACCACAGAGCACTGATGTGCATTAAGGGCTTTATTTTGAATGCGTTTGTGGGTGTTTGTTATCTAGCTGCCACTTCTAGATCCGTCGCAGTATGGCATTAGGCCAGGACAAGGAACTGAAACAGCCTTGGTGCCTTAGTAGATGATCTAAGCAGGGAACTGGACATGAGGAGGGTGTCCCTGTTGGCTCTCTTGGACCTTTCAGCAGCTTTCAATACCATTGACCGATATTCTTTTGAGACGCCTCACAAAAATGGGGCTTGGAGGCACTGTCTTACAGTGGCTCCAATCCTTCTCAGAAGGTGTTGTTGGAGGGCACCTGCTCGGCTCAACTGTCTTTGTCCTGTGGGGTCCCGCAGGGTTCAGTATTGTCCCGCATATTGTTTACCATCTACATGAAAGTGTTGTATGTCAGCCTGTTCAGCCTGTGATTGTGCCTAATGATCAGGTTGCTTTGGATGATGAGAATGGCAATGTTGTTCATGTTCAAGTTGATTCCTCTGATGGGAATGGGGATGATGGTCTGGTTCCTGGGCCTGGTTTTAGAGACGTGGGGCCTTCATTTGATGGCTTAGAGAGGCCTGTGTTGCTGCAAAGGGATTCTCAAGTTCTCGAGCCAGGGAACAGCTCTGTGCGTGGTCAGTGCAGATTTTAATGAAGCCTTGAACAGAAAAAGTGCTTTTAGCCAGAAAAGACCCCAAAAAAAATCAGAAATTAAGGCACTCAGTCAGATTAGAGCAGAAGCGAGAAGTGAAACCAAAACTGAGGAAAAATCCATTCTTAGCTGTTTAGGAAACAAAGTAGACATATAAGTGCCAAGTACTGAGTCTAGCTTCAGACGAAGCAATGTTGGATTCACGATAAGTTCTTCATGCCAAGTTCCTGGACCTTTGTCTTTATTTGATTCCTGTGTTAAGTGCCTTTGCTGTTATTTTGCTTTTGAAATCAAGCCTCTAGTTTCATGAACTTCTTTGGACTATTCCTCTTTGGATTAATGGCTCTTTTTATTGCCTAATCCAGTGTTTCCCAACCTTTTTTGAGCCGAGGTACACTTTTAACATTTAAAAAATCCTGGGGCACACCACCAACCAAAATGACACTCTAACACAGTAATACATATAGTTAACTGACCTTGAGTTTTGGAGTTGTAGTTCACCTACATCCAGAGAGCACTCTGTACTCAAACAATGTTGGATCAGGACCAAATTGACATGATTACTCAATATGCCCAAAAGTGAACACAGATGGAGTTTGGGGAAAATAGACAGGGAGCTGGAGGGAGGTCAAGAGCGGTTTCACGCACACCGAAGAGGAAGGGGAGGAGGGAGGGATGGGGCGCTGTGGGGAGCCGTTCTCCCGGTGTGCGGCTCTGCCGGGCTTGGTGGAGCCGCGAACCCGGAGAAAGGCTCCCCACGAGGAAACAGAGGAGATGCATCTGGGCCCTGGCTGCTTCCAAACTGCGGTTTGGAAGCAGCCAGTGCCCATGATGTGCTCCGTTTCCCCAGGTCTCCCTCACAAGCGCAGGGAGACCTGGGGTAACGGAGGAGATGCATCTCGGGCCCTGGCTGCTTCCAAGCCGTGGTTTGGAAGCAGCCAGGGCCCGTTATTTGCTCTGTTTCCTCAGGTCTCCCTCACAAGCAGAGGGAGAGCCTGGGGAACAGGCCCTGCCTGGGAGCCGGGTTTGGCCGGCTCGTGTCTCCCTCCGGGGCTCGGCGGAAGACGCGAGATGGCTAAACTTGGCTCCCAGGCAGGGCCTGGGCACCTCGGGGAGCCTCAGAAGAAAGGCTCCCCGCAGGGTGCCCAGGCCCTCCCTGGCAGCTGGGATGGGCCGGCTGGCTGGCACGCAGAGGGGAAACGGCCAAAGGAGGTGGTGCCCCAGCCCCTTCTTCGCCTCCGCCCCCCAGCCCTTCCTCCTCCTCCTCCCCCCCAAGCAGCAGCAGGCAGGAGGGGGAAGAAGGGGGGGAGAGATGTTTTCGCGGCACACCAGATAATCTGTCATGGAACAGTAGTGTGCTGCGGCACAGCGGTTGGGAAACACTGGCCTAATCAATTGGATTTACCTTTTACTGTGGATTACTTTTTACTGCTTTGGCTTTTATTACCCTCAATAAAGTGCTTGCTATTTTAACTCAACTGTGTGGTGTTTAAAGTTAGAGGGAATTCCTGCTCTGGAGTGCAACAGAAACTGCTAGAAGAGATCATCTGGAGTTTTGGAGTTCAATGCCATCTGCACACAGATGACATACAATTCTATCACTCCTTTCCACCTACTGCTAAGGAGGCTGTTCAGGTTCCAAACTGGTTGGTGCTTGGCAGCTGTGACAATCTTGATGAGAGGGAGCAAACTGAAATTGAATCCAGACAAGACAGAGGTACTCCTGGCTAGTCGAAAGGTCGAACAGGGCATAGGGTTATAGCCTGTGCTGGATGGGGTCGCACTCTCCCTGAAGACGCAGGTTCGTAGCTTGGGAGTGATCCTGGATTCGTCACTGAGCCTGGAACCCCAGGTTTCGACAGTGGCCAGGGGAGCTTTTGTACAATTAAAACTTGTGCGCTAGTTGCACCTGTAACTTGAGAAGCCAGACTTGGCCACAGTGGTCCATGCTCTCGTTACATCCCGAATAGACTACTGCAATGCACTGTACATAGGGTTGCATTTGAAAACTGTGTGGAAGCTTGAAGTGGTCCAACCAGATTCCTCATTGGAGCAGGGTCCAGGGAGCATACAAACCCCTGTTACGTCAGCTCCACTGGCTGCCAGTCTGCTACTGAGCACAATTCAAAGTGCTGGCTTAACAGTTCTGCCCTAGCTTACCTGTTCAAACATACCACCAACTATGAACCATCGCAGAGGTTAAGATCATCTGGGGAGGCCCTGCTCTCGATTCTGCCTCCTTCACAGGCGTGGTTAGTGAGGACAAGAGACGGGGCCTTCTCAGTGGTGGCTTCTCAGCTATGGGACCCCCCTTTCCAGTGAAATCAGATCAGGTCCCTCCCTCCTGTCCTTCAGAAAGAAAGTGAAGACATGGATGTGGGACCAAGCTTTTGGACAATAATCTGCAATACAATAAGTAACTATTTTAACTATAAAGACTTAAAAGAGTGTATAACTACTAAAATAATGTATAAATATTTTTGTAAAAAAAAATAGAGCATCCCTGCTTCGCAGTTTTTCACTTATTGCGGGAGGTCCTGGAACCTAACCCCAGCAATAAGTGAGGGGTCGTCCATAGACATCTCCATGGTTATGTGGCCAGCATGACTGGATCGTAACCCCAGCAATGAGTTAGGGAACACTGTATACACTATTTTAAGTCTTTGTAAACTTAAAATAAAGTGAAGGAAAGGAAGGAAGGAAAGGCCCTTCAAGGCTGGAGGGAGGGAGGACTGAAGAGGGAGAGGGCCTTGGAGAGCGGTGGCAGCAAAACCCCACAAAACAGCAAAAATCCCTTGATACATATTTTAAATTAATATTTTTTTAAATCCGCGAAACAGCGAGTCCACAATAAGCGAACCGCAAAGTAGAGAGGGAACACTGTGTGTGTGTGTATGTGTGTGTGTAATAATTTTTTTAAACGCATTGGGTGTTCTGGAAAATATGTGTATTTTGACATCAACTGTAGTATGCCACTTCCGAACACAAAAAAATAAAATGCAGAAAGTGTTCAGAAAGCTTTCCAGCATTTTAAACTGCAAGAGTTGTGCTTTGACACTCTCTCTGAAATAAAGAGACATGTGTTGACTTATATGCTTGGTTAAAAAGGAATATGGGTTTCCCCCTTTTTTTTTCTAAACGTACTTAATATTTTGTAAGGTTTTATATTTAGAATACATATTAAAATAAGATCCTTTAAAAAGCAAGGGAGAAAAAAAAAATTTGGCTTCTCCCCGTCGGGGAATCGAACCCCGGTCTCCCGCGTGACAGGCGGGGATACTTACCACTATACTAACGAGGAACTGCTTGAGGAAGCCTCCTCTGCAGAGCTGAAGTAATGCAAGGGAAGACACGTGGTTCACAAAGCCAAGAGATTGGATGAATGGCAATGTCCGGTGGTTTCTGAATAGAGGTAATGTAGAAGGTCTGAAAGAACAAATTAGGAACCTAGCAAATTACTTGGATCCACGAGACAACAGCTGCTGCTGCTTCTCAGACTGAGTGCTTTTCTGGAGTTGCAAGCAGCAAGGAGGAAGGGAAGCTCCTCAACCGCGTTCCTCCGCGAGTTCTATAGCTCTGCTCACCTCAAATTCCCAGGACCTCGTGGCGCAACGGTAGCGCGTCTGACTCCAGATCAGAAGGCTGCGTGTTCGAATCACGTCGGGGTCAATTGATTTTTTTTTCTCTCCCTCTTTGTATGCATACAATTATTTTACTAGTTATACAAGTACATTTTTCTCTTCTTTCTCTGGAATTGTACCCAACATACAAAAAAGGTCACAACTGCTGCTCTGAGATCAGAGTGTAGAGAGGGCCCAGGAAGGCAGTTCCACCTTGCCTCCTGCACTGTGCTATAATATAATAATATATAATATAATATAATAATATATTGTATATAATTATAATATTGATAAAATAATAATATTGTATATACATATAATATTGATAATATAATATAATACTAATAATATATTATAATTATATATTTTATATTACATGTAATATTACTAATTATATTACAGAATAATGTTATAGTACAATGTAATATATAATATTAATATTGTGATACAATATAATACTAATAATAATATATTATAATTATGTATTTTATATTACATGTAAGATTACTAATAATATTGCAGTATAATGTTATAGTACTGTAGCAGCAAATCTGGAGTCCCAAAACTCCCAGGTGTTACCTTTTTACTTACAGGTTGCGCAAACGCGCGAGCACAGGAACGAGAGAACGCAACAACCGTACTGCAGGTGCAGTGAAGCCAATTTATTGATACATCAGCTGACGGAGTCTGCCTAGCATAAGACTGCAATGGCCCCGAACAAGACCCAGCACTCAGGTTTTATACATTCAATGGCTGCAGACCCCTGGTCCCTCCCATCTTCATACCTTGCAATTGGCTGGCACTCATGAACCCATTTCATTGTCCAATTAAACAAAGCATTATTTGGCATAACATTTCTATTTGCTAAAAGGCATTGCGCAGTTATTAATTCTGTTTCACAGGCTATGTTATCTACTTTGGATGCAGCATGTTCTAACAGTTGCAACAAATCTACGCCGCTTTCCCGGGAAACCAGCCAAGGGAAAGCTTTCATTTGCCATGCGCATTATCTATCCATAAACAAAAGCACGTTGCTAGCATTCGGCCTGTCAGGGCCGCTCTTATCTAAAAGGCACTTGATGTTCTTGTGCCTTTCTACTAATCATAATAACTTATTCTCGTCATTATTACTTGGCAAGCCACCCCAGTATTCTGAAGCCTATACTGAGCAGCACTCTCTCCTAGCATTATTTCTGCTAAAAGCATCAATTCCGCTTTAGTACAATGTAATATATAATCTCTCTCTCGGCATTACTTCGCGAACGAAGATTCAGGAAGGACTCATCCCACGCTTTTTACAAGCGTGTTGATGACTAAAAAGGCCAATCTGAGATAGGCAAGTCCAGTTGCAGAAAGCACAGCAAAAAGTCTTCTTGGGTAATGTTGTTTCCAAGTTGCGGTTCTTTCTGCGTTGTCGTTTCTCTTTGAGACCCATTCGGCGTGTCTTCTCGAAAGAGGCCGCAGCCTTGTGGATACTGTGTCTCCATGCCTCCCGATGTGAGGCCAGGGTAGACCATTGTTGGTGATCAATCTGGCCGAGCCTGAGATGTTGTTTCAGGGAGTCCTTATATCTCTTTTTGGGGGCGCCTCTCTTGCGCTGACCCGTGGCGAGTTTACCATAGAGTAGTATCTTTGGGAGGCGGTGGTCCTCCATCCTAGAGATGTGCCCTGCCCAGCGCAGCTGTGTTCTCAGTAGCATGGCCTCAATGCTGGTGATCCCTGCTTGCTCAAGGACAGCAACATTAGTCACATAGTCGGTCCAGTGTATATTTAGGATTGTGCGAAGACAGTGCTGATGAAAGCGTTCGAGGAGTCGTAGGTGTTTGCGATAGGTGACCCATGTTTCAGACCCATATAGGAGAATAGACAGTATGATAGCTCTGTACACACTGATTTTGGTGCTTTGCCTCAGGTGCTTGTTGCTCCAGACTCTTTTGTGAAGCCTTCCGAATGCACTATATGCCTTTGATAATCTGTGATCTATCTCTTTGTCAATCTTGGCGTCTGAAGAGATGATGCTTCCCAGGTAGGTGAACTGCTGAACGGACCTAAGCACAGATTTGTCTATGCTGACGTGAGGATGATGGTGTTCTTCCTGTGGTGTGGGCTGGTAGAGGACTTCTGTTTTCTTTCTATATAATATTAATATTGTAATTCAATATAATACTAATAATAATATGATATTATAATTATATATTTTCTATTACATGTAACATTGCTAATTATATTACAGAATAATGTTATAGTACAATGTAATATATAATATTAATATTGTAAATCAATATAATACTAATAATATATTATAATTATATATTTTATATTACATGTAATATTACTAATAATATTACAGTATAATGTTATAGTACAATGTAATATATAATATTAATATTGTAAATCAATATAATACTAATAATATATTATAATTATATATTTTATATTACATGTAATATTACTAATATTACAGTATAATGTTATAGTACAATGTAATATATAATATTAATATTGTAAATCAATATAATACTAATAATTATATATTTTATATTACATGTAATATTACTAATTATATTACAGAATAATGTTATAGTACAATGTAATATATAATATTAATATTGTAATACAATATAATACTACAATATAATAATATATTTTATATTACATGCAGTATTACTAATTATATTACAGAATAACGTTATAGTACAATGTAATATATAATATTAATATTGTAATACATTATAATACTAATAATAATATGGTATTATAATTATATATTTTATATTACATTTAATATTACTAATAATGTTACAGTATAATATTATAGTACAATGTAATATATAACATTAATATTGTGCTATGGCAATAATATAATATATTGTATTTACATTTTACTTGTAAGCCGCTCAGTGTCCCCTTTGGGGTGAGAAGGGCGGCATATAAATGTCGTAAATAAATAAATATTTGTAATTACATATTTAGTTGTAAACTAATTGCAGTCTGGCAAAAAGTACCAAAGTTTTGGGTAGTGCAGTCGGGCAAACTTGGGCCCTCCAGCTGTTTTGGACTTCAACTCCCAGAATTCCTAACAGCCGGTAGGCAGTTAGGAATTTTGGGAGTTGAAGTCCAAAACACCTGGAGTGCCCAAGTTTGCCTGTGCCTGTTCTACACTGTAGAATTAATGCAGTTTGGCACCACTTTATGTCCCATTGCTCAATACTCTTTGATCTTGGAATTTGTAGTTTTGCAAGATCTTATTCCTTCTTTGCCTCACCAAACTACAAGACCCAACATTCCATAGTGATGAGCCATTGCAGTTAATGTGGCCATGGCTCAACACTTTGAATGCAGCCAAATTGAATTGAATGAATGTGGCTGCATCTATGCTGTAGTATTAAATCTACAGCATGGATGCAGCCACATTCATTCAACGAGTCGCCCCATGTGCTTTGCCATGGCACTTTCCAAAGTGTTTCTGGGAGTGGGCCAAGTGGTAGCACATGTGGGACAAAACACAAGTATGTGCTTCAGCTGTCATCGCATCTGTTCACCCCAAGAACCAATGCACATGTTATGGCGCCTGACTGATTCCTACAAGATCCACGTGAAGTGGTCTGCTTGTATGGCCAAATTAGCACCTTAAGTAAGGAGTTAATAAAAGACATCAATAACTTCCCCTGTGATAGAAACCCCCACACTAGGCATTTATATTAACCACATAAAAGGAACTGTAGCAAGCTTAAGTAAAGATAAAGGTTTCCCCTTGACATGAACTTTAGTTGGGTCCGACTCTGCGGGTTGGCGCTCACCTCCATTTCTAAGCCGAAGAGCCAGCGTTGTCCGTAGACACCTCCTGGTCATGTGGCCAGCATGACTGCATGGAGCGCAGTTAACCTTCCTGCAGAAGCATTACCTATTGATCTACTCACATTTGCATGTTTTTGAACTCCTAGGTTGGCAAGAGCTGGGGCTAACAGCGGGAGCTCACCCCACTCCCCAGATCTGAACCGCCGACCTTTTGGTCACCAAGTTCAGCAGCTCAGTGGTTTAACCCATCGCACCAACAGGGAAGCAATCTTAAGTGTTCCTATTTGTAATGTCAATTTCCACTAGGAAATACAAATAGAAAATACTTTAAAATCAAGATGAGTAGTAGTATCTACACTACCATATAACACAGTTTGAACTGCCTTGTACAGCATTATAGTCCCTCGGGCAGGGGCGGTCCTACAAGATAGGCCAAGTAGGCGGCCGCCTAGGGCGCCATCTGGGAAGGGGGCGCCATCCTGGCCGCATGGGGCACCATCCTGGCCCTGCCGATGTTCCTCAGACAGTGCTGCAGCTGCCTGCTTTTTGATCCCGGCCTTGTGCGCTCCGACGCCGCTTCTGGGCATGCGCGGAGGTTTTCACGCAGGCACAGTTGCTCCGGAGCTGAAGTTGAGCGCAGGAGCAACTGCACATGCGCGAAAACCTCTGTGCATGCCCAGTAGCTCCCTTGCGCAGAAGCCTGTAAGCAAAGCACTCCCTATCGGGCAGGCAGGGAGTGCTTTCCCTCTCCCTTTGTGTCCGCCACGCACGCGCGCTTGCAGGGAAGGAGAAAAGAATCAGTGAAGGAAGTGTAAGTGAAGGAATGAATGAAGGACTTTCCTCCTCCTCCTCCTCTGTGACCTCTTCTCTCCCTCCTTCCTTTCTTTGGCTCTATTTCTGTCTAGACCTGAGGGGCCTGAGGCTATGAAGAGTTGTGGGAGTTGGAGGCCAAAACACTTAGAAGGAGGGAGGGAGGGCGGACCCAAGTTTGCCCAGGCTGCGCTGCCTGTTTTCGACCTCATTTGAACATTTTGGCTGTTTTTCTATTTACATTTACATTGGGATCCTAGTTTTGGACTTATGGGAGACTCCTATGAATTATGAGTCGGGTGATAGGTAATATATTCTGATTTTGATGCATTTACATTGCATTTCTTGTTGATTATTATACAGTTCTGCTTAATATTGTCATACAATATAATACAAATACAATATAACAATAGAATAATGATATATTTTATATTACATGTAATATTACAAACAATATTGCAGTATAGTGGTATTGTACAAAATAGTAATATATAATATTTTATTTTACTTTATTTTGGGTTATTTGAGTTTTATAGGAGTAATGAAAATATTTAGTAGAGGATAATTTTATTTAAATAAATAATTTTATTATTTTATAATAATAATATAATAGAATGTTACATTATATTATAATGTCAATATATTATAATATAATTATATTGTAATGTAATATAATATAATTATTATATAATATAGTATGAGTATGGTATAATATATTGTATATACATTGATACAATATAATACTACTAATGGTATTGTAATATTATAATTGTATATTTGTTTTACATGGGGGGCGGCAAAATAATGTTTTTTGGGGGGGCACCAAAATAATGTTCACCTACCATTTAAAATTACCTTAGACCGCCCCTGCCCTCGGGCGTATTATTTACTTGCGCAACTTGCTCCAGTTATATGCTGTGTATGTGATGAGTTATATACGCTATGTTGTATATTCTATTTTTAATGGTTTTAGGTTAAATGTGTTGTTTATATATGCAATTTTATCTGTATTTTATATGCTTTTATTTGTATTCTAGTGTTGTGAGTTGCCCTGAGCCGCACGGGAGTGGCGACAGACAAGTTGAAATAAATAAATAAATAAATATACTAGGGTAGACACAGCCACAGATGGAAGCAGCTAACAATCTCTGAAGCATCCATGTTGAAACTTGCAGGGAGAAAGAAACAGAAGGGAGGCAATAGGAAGCATGGCGATGTGTAGGGAAAATATTGAAAAGTCCATCCACTCTTCATTGCTCATCATATTCCTTCTGTCCAAAGGTTTGGCTTTCAATTATAGTTACAATGTATATATTTTTAATGTATTATCGAAGGCTTTCATGGCCAGAATCACTGGATCGCTGTGTGTTTTCCAGGCTGTATGGCCATGGTCCAGAAGCATTCTCTCCTGACATTTCACCCACATCTATGGCAGGCATCCTCAGAACCTTCCAACAAAGGATTCCCCCAGTCAGCAACCAGCCAGGCTTTGGAGCTGCAAGGCCGTTAAATGGTAATCAAGGTGGCCAATTGCAGCATTCATACTTGCCTCAAGCAGACAGGAGTTATTTCTCCCACCCTGGACATTCTACAGATATATAAACCTCACTTACAATACAAAACTTTATTGATGGGGCTTGCAGTAGCTTCACTCACTTCCTAAAACTGTTGCGACCCACACCTATGACTGATCAAGACTTAACTTGGCACCCTGAGCCCCCATGACCCATTCTACATTTTGGTGTAGTTTGGAAGATGATGAACCACGGAGCTATACTTCACTTGCACCCACCGAACCCAGCCAACATTGGATCTAGACTAAACTTGGAGCACAGACAAACAATGCCTTTCTCAAATAACCCCTGCAGCACCAGGTCCCCAAGCTTTTGTGTGTGTGTGTGTGTGTGTGTGTGTGTGTAGTATAAGTGTTTGTGTTATGTGTCTGTTTATTCCTTTATTTTAATTGAACTAGTTCCCGAGTTCTTAGGGAGTAGCTGGTGAGAAATATTTATCATCATCATCATCATCTAACGGATTTTTGTGGATAATCAATGGAATCATATTTATTTCCCATTGAATATAAATGAACAATTACTCCCAAATGGGTTTTATTAAAGCCTTTAAATCAAGAAATAAACAATTGTACAAAATACAATCGAGTCTTTTTTTCCTAACCTCACCACTGCCATAATTAACACTAGGAGATCTCCAGATAAAATTAGCAAAGAATCATTCATGAAATGCCAGACATCCAGCTCTGTCAATCAGGAAGGATAGTACTGCCTTAGAGAGTATGACTTGGCATAAGGCAGCTCCTGATATTCCTGAAGTATGCCTACCATATTTTTTCCAGACATTAAGAAGAAAGAACTTCAAGAACAAGACATAATTCTGGATGAAATGTAACTCTTGTTTCACAATACAGGCAGACCCCGAGTTACAGACATCTAACTTACAAACAACTCATAGTTAAGAACAGGGTGAGACAACAGGAAGCAAGAGAAATCTACCCCTTGGAAGAGAAATTCACTCCTGGAAGAATTATCATAGGGAAAAGGTGTCTCCACTGAAGCCTTTTCACCAATCCTTGTTTCCACAGCAAGCCATTTTTTAAAAATCCAGTTATCACAGGGACAGAAAATAATAAGAATAACAACAACCATAACACCACCATCATCATCAGAGCAACTTTATTTATAACCTGCCCTATCTTCTTGAAGAACAGGGCAAATTCCAAACAGCAAGTGGTAAACATTTAATGCCATAATAAAAACGAACCAAATTGAAAACAATAAATAAAACAGCATCAATATAAACCTATAATGACTAACCAAAAAAGTCAGTAATTAAAAAACATAATAAGCCTCATTATACACATTTACATTGTAATAAGATCTAAATGACTCTAATCCATTAAGAATATAAAACGGTTTGCATCAGACAACAGAGCCAGGGTGGTTGTCACAACGCGGGCCCTAGCTCCACCCCGTAATCACACACACACAGACAATGTCAATTGACTATTTATTGAATCAAAAGGATAGCAGGTGAAAAGGATAGAATGTTCAATTTAGAAGTAGAATCAAAAAGTCCAAGGTAAAAAGCAATTGGTTTCAAAAGCAATCCAAAACGAGGAATCTCTCAAAGCAAGGTCCATAAAAACAAAGCGAATTGTTCAAAAGCAAACTTAGTCCATGAAGCAAACAAGGCAATCCAAAGTTCTTGGAAGAAACAAGGTCTCTTGGCAGTACTTGGCAAGGCTAGCCAAACTATGGCTTCCAGGGAGCAGCAGACCAACGATACGTCTGTCCAGTATAGACATGGCTGCCAAACTGAGGAACTTTCCCACAAAGTGTATACTTAATTCACACCCTTGTGAGACCAGTGCCTCTCCAGGCTCCGCTTCCAATCTTTCCGAGTAGCCACAATACTACTCCTCCGGTCGAAGCTCCTCGCAGGTTCAGCGCCATCTGCTCCGTTATCTTCCTGGGAAAGTGTCTCCAACTCGGTTTCCATATCTTCCTCCGCAGCTGGTGGCAACAAGCGCTCCTGAGAACCGAAGCCTCCTGGTTTCTCATATTCGGAATCTGATCCGGAATCTAGCTGGCCTTCATCATCTGAATAAGCAGAAGGCCAGGTGTCATCCCATTGCAAACTGTCAGTCGGTGATGCATGCCCATCAGCCCCTGCAGCCCCTCCATCTTGATCCAAAGCAATCGGAACCCCCGGGGCGGCACCCCGCCCCCCCCCCTGGCTGTAACGGAGACTGGGTTGCTACAGTGGTTTCCAGTATCCAAATGAGGTATAATGTTCTAGTCCTCCTCCTCTCCATAGGCTACAGTGCTAAGATGGGTTTTCAAGAGTTTTTTAAAGGAGAGGAGAGAGGGAGCCATTTTTATTTCTTTGGAAAAGGAGTGCCAGAGGCGGGGGGTGGGCGGGGTTGGGGTGGTGAGGTGGGGGGGTGGGGAGGCCCTCTCTCTTGTTCCCACCAACTGCACTTGAGACGGAGGTGGGACCAAGAGCAGGATCTCCTCCACAGATTGCAGCACCCGTGTTGGTTTATATGCGGAAATGCAGTTAGTTAAATAGCCTGGGCCCTAACTGTTTAGGGCTTTATAGATAATAACCAGCACTTTGTATTTAGCCCGGAAGCCAATCAGCAGTATTTAGCCCGGAAGCCAATCAACCTGCCGTAACAGGGGAGTAGTTCGCTCCCCTATACAGAACTCCAGTTAGTAACCTGGCTGCCAATCTCTGAACTAGTTTAAGCTTCCGAACTATTCTCAAAGGCAGCCCTGCGTAGAGAATGTTGCAGTAGTCCAAACAGGATACAGCTAAGGCTTTTACTATCATGGCCAAATCTGGCATTTCAATGTATGGGCATAGCTGGTGCACGGGTTTTAATTGTGCAAAGGCGCTCCTGGCCACCACTGTCACCTGAGGTTCCAGGGTCAGCAATGAATCCAGGATTAGCCCCAAGCAGAAAGTCTTCTGAACAGGGGCACAGACAGTAAAAGAAACAACACTGGAATGTTAACCTTTCCCTATGCTATCCAAAGCGCTTGCTCTCTCTCTCTCTCTCTCTCTCTCTCTCTCACACACACACACACACACACACACACACGAGTAACACTTAAAATGTACCTGTCAGACATGTGTGATCAATGGTCCTAAAGTACTTACAAAACTAGGATGCACTAGTGCTTTGTTTCTAAAGTGTTTCTAAAGTTTTGGTGGTGAAAATTTCAGAACTCTAATAATACTTTCAGAATTTCATTATAAATGGCAGTTCCTAATTGGTTATGTCATAAAAACATGGCAAAGGTTTATTGCATTGCAAAAACTTAGTCTTTGTGCAAGGGACATCGCCCTATAGCACATTTTGATTTGTTGAGTCTCCACCAATTTAACAAAGTTTCTGCCTCGAAAATAAAGTTTCTGGAGTAAAGACCACACAATGAAACAGGAAATAATACTTACAAACCAGGAACAAATTTTCTTTATTATTAAAACATGTTTTTAAAACTTTGAATAAATCTGAAATTTGGTGAGCTATAAGTGATGAAATTTTGAAAGTTTAGAACACTTTAGAAACAAACACACCAGCATCCCCTAGTTTTGTAAGTACTTTAGAACCATTTAGAACTATGGATCACACATGCCTAGTACCTGTTCCAACTTACACACAAATTCAGCTTAAGAACAAACCTGAACCTATCTTGTTTGTAACATGGGGCTACCTGTATATCTATATACACAGCAGCAATGAGTTATGGCATGGTCACTCAAATGTTTGGTGTTTAAAGAGCTACAACCATGTGTGCATAGGTCTCTCTGTCCAAGATTTAGGAGTCTTGTTTTTTCCCCAATTCCAGATCATATCTGGCTCCAGATTTTAAGGAGCCCAGGACAAGCTTCCCTAGATAATGTTCTTACTCACAGAAATTGAAGGCATGGCAATTGCTTGGACAACTAAGCCTGTGAAGTGAGTTATGTTCAGACTTTGCTAGAAAACCACAGGTTCCACTAGAAATGTAATAAATGCGATCCCATTGCTGGCTTGCCCCCTTCCTGTGATAAACTCCTACCCTGCAATTAATGGGGGGAAACCTGTCAATAACTGCCAACCATGCCATGTTCAGGTCACCAACATGGTGCAATAAGGTCATTCTGCCTCTGCTCTGCCAGTTGTATTTGGGAGGTTTTTTTTTTAATGAACTATACTTCCAATTGTGACATTACTTTAAAATATTTTAAAGGAATTACAGTGCAGCAGAAGCTAGTTTCTTAATTATATTAATAATTTTCTCTGTGCAAAGTCCCAGAAATTCTTGAACCATCAAGTCAGATACATCTTTCTGGAATGTACAATTGGGAAATATTCCTGGTGTGATGTACGTCCATGTAGTCATCATCAAGTTTCTATCAATCCAACTTTTAAATCATATGAACACTAGACCAGTGTCTCTCTGAGATAGGGAATGAATCCAGCTTCTGCCATCAAGTCTGGAATGCAAGACCAACTGGAGACAAAAGACCACTGTATGAAATGGGGCTCCTTTAAGAGCAACTGAAATCTCGCTGACATCTGCATTAGTCATGATTAAGATTAATAGATTAAGGCATATCTATAAAACTAAGATTCAGCAGACGGACAAGCAAAGTAAATTATTTACCACTGATTGCCAATTCAGTCCAAAGGACAAAGTATTGATTATTACTTTTAAAGCCCTAGAACAGAGCTTTCAAAATTGTGTGTCACAATACCGCAGTGTGATGGCTGTCAATGTGTCACAATGCAATGTCACACAAATGTCATATGAAATGACAAAAGTCCTGGAAATGTATGTTATTATCTTACAAATCATTTTTTTATAAAAATAGAAATAAATATTTTAATGAGCTATGTTTTGTCCCCTACATTTTGATATTACAATGTATGTGTCTGTATCTCTTATAAGGGGTTGATTAACCCCCAGTTAAATTGCTAGTAAAACTGAATGACTAGTAAAACTTGACGGTTGGATGATGGGATAATGGGACATGTAATCCTCTATATCCACAGTTGCAGAGAATCAGCAGAAGGTGGTTGATGGTTATGTGAGCAAAAAGAATAAAGTTTGGCTTCTTGTAAAAATATGCACAAACATTAATTTACAAATATAGTTTCAAATAAACAATAAAGCAGCAACATGCTCTTTCAATAAACAGTCCGTGTGGAGATAGAAAAACAAAACATATAACGCAGTTCTTCTTCAGTATACTCCCACACATTCTTCAGCAAAAGGCTTCTGTGTTAACTCACACAGTATTGCAGCTCCCAGCATACCTGTCACCATTCCAGCAGTTTATGAATGCATTTTTCCAAGCTTATGAATAAATTTCTCTCAGCTATAAATGCATTTCTCCAAGCTTATCTTGAGGCTTCCTTTCAGCTTCTCCAACTCTTCCATAAACCATTCCTTGAGTCAGCCAGCATAAACAGTCAGCACACCAGCCTCTTCACAGCAGTCAGACTTTTCTCCAATCAATCTAACAATTGATCCATCAATCTAACCCAGTCTGTTACATTGGAGATTTTATACATACAGCTGCCCCGCCCCTCCTGGAGTCAGGCAAAAACTCAGCTGCAGCTATTCAATCATTTATAACAAAAGCTTTACTCCCAACATAAACTGATAGAAACAGATACTCACAACTCAAACATTTGTTTTATATCTTTACATTCTGACAAAACTGAATGACTGTTGCAAATGAAGCATGTCTAAAAAGTGTGTCACCAGCATAGAATGTTTGGAAAACTGTGCCCTAAATGGTTTGAGTCCAGGTTACCTCTAGGATTGCCTTCTCCTGTATGAGCCACTCTGTACACTCAGAGAACAGCTCAAAGCAAATGGGATATAGCAACTGTTTGTGTACATTGACCCTTAATCCAGTCTGAAATATTTATAATAAGGTGTGGTCATAGGCACATCTACATCGACCTCTTAGATTGGGTAAGGCCTGGATCAGCTCTGTTGTGGCCAAACTCCATATGGAGCTGATCCAGGGTAATGTGGGGCCAAGCCATCTTAAGACGGTCTTGAGCTATGTAAACCAAACTTAGGGATAGTCTAAATTGAGGCTCAAAATTCGGAGTATCCCTCCATCTTTGGGCATGTTTGAAAAGTTGAACCAGTTCTGTTTCACAACTGTCCTCGCTGTCATCCTGTTTCCGGGGGCCGAGTCTGAGTGAGAGAGGATCTCACCTAGCAAACCTTTTGTATTATCACAATACCCCCATGCATATGGGATATATTGAGCATAGTGATCAGATTATGATATGAATACACATAATACTTTAAATAATGTACCAGTAAGGCCTTCTCGTGGACCACCCTGAGAATTTCCGGGGGGGGGAGGGGCTGAGCCCCTCCAGCTACATGCCTATCTGGGGACGCAGGATTGCCTGTCCCTTCCATTCTCCATTTTGCAGGAGTTACCAGTCATGACATGGGTCCTACTTGTATGTCAACTGCAGTGACATCGGCCAGAGATGGAGTGCTTGTGGAAGGGATGAGAGCAGAATTATTCTATCTCCCTCCTTTATCACTCTGGTTGACATTACTGCAGGCAACAGCGGACAGTTAGGACTCATGTTGCAGCCAGAGATTTCCGCAATATGGAAGAGGGGAAGGATGACTGTCTAGTGGAATTTCCCACCTCTGCAGCAGCTGGATTGGCCCATTATAGTGGGCCAATCCAGCATACACCACACCAAAACAACCTGGTATACTAGGGTCAGTGTAGATCCACCCCATGAAGCTGGAGATCCCAATCAACAAACAAGTCTGAGCATTTTTACTTGTACCAGGAGCAGTGCTAAGGGGTCTTGACTTCACATTAAATAGCAAGTCAAAGCAAAATGCTTCACAATACAAGGCTATCTCACAACAATATATTATTGTTGGGAATCCCACTGGCCCAAGCTACATAAATATTACAGCTAAATAAGGATGAAGAAAAGCTACCCTTTTTGAGATCCCAGATCTTGTTTTAGTTCTACCTTGCCCTTTGCAGAATTTGATCCAGCGACTGGCTTTGTATGGAATAGATGCTTGCTGTGATAACAAATCTCTAGTTAGCACTTGGGAAAACCTCTGTGAACGTTGGGCTTCAATTATCTATTATTCTATCTGCAAAGCAGACCTGTCTTATCATGTTACAGCATAAAGAGCAGGTAAAGAGTATGCATCCCATGTGCAATCCTGTGGCTGCCTCCTGCAGAATTCAGGGGCTTGCAGTTTAGTGAGACCCACGACCTCTCTGGCTGAGAAGTTTAAAGGCTCCTACCTAAACTACAAGCTCCAGAATTCTACGGGAGGCAGCCACAGGATTTCAGATGGGATGAATACTCTTTGCCTACTCTTTAAACTCTCAGCCCAACATTCAGAGAAATATGATATCTTTTTAATCAGTTGTTTTAGAAGAATATGAAATAAATAAATAAATAAACTTGTCCAATCTTTTAATGAAGCAATTTCTGTACAAACAGAATCTTAGTGTTTCGGATTTTGAAATGTGTACATTTGCATGTAAATTAGATATCTTGAGAGACGGGACCCAAGTCCAAACACAAAATTCATTCATTTTTTTAGTTGATATATATATATATATATATATATATATATATATATGTGTGTGTGTGTGTGTGTGTGTGTGTGTGTGTGTATACTGTATATATATATATATATACACACACACAAGCAAGATTTATTATGGTCAATTACCAGCATCAAAAATGTATAAACAACAGGATGTACAAACATCAGGGTACACACACGTACAAACACATGTACACAAATGTACAAATGTCAGGGTACACACAGGTCCGGGTATCAAGAAACAATGTCAAAGCAAAGTTTAAAACCCAATATTGAATAAGATAGTTAAAATGGTATTAAACATTTAAATGCTAAAATGACAATGGTAAAACTGAAATAAATATTAAAACTTTCTAAGACTGTGACAGCATCTTGCGCCGACAAGCTATTGCTGCTGCACAGAAGCTGGCGACCCTAAGAGTGACCTTGGGGTGTTGGTCAGACAAGAGATTTATGACTTATACATACTTTATACACACAGCCTAAAGGTTTTATTTATTGTGTCAGAAGTTGAGGGTACAGTTAAAATGCATTTAAAAACACAAAGTTTTAAAAAACATTACTTGGCATTTGACCAGAAGCTGCCTACTTGGGAGTGCCTCTGGTGTCGCTGTCAGAAGGTTGGGGGTCACCACAACATGAGGAATGGTATTAAGCGGTCATGGCATTAGGAAGGTTGAGGAACACTGACCCAAAACTGGTGATCTGTCAGGGGTGCTTTGAATGCAATTTTCCTGCTTCTTGGCAGGGGGTTGGACTGGATGGCTGAGGTCTCTTCCAACTCTATGATTGAGAGAGCTTTTGTCCAATTATTAGCCTAAAGGTAATTTTATACATAATTTTATACTCAGCTGGTATGTAGCTTTGGGCTTGAGTGTCACCAGTACACTGACGACACTCAGTTTATTCTGAGGATGGAGGGCCGGCTGGAATCCGTACCCGATAATTTCCATCTATGCCTTGAAGTCGTTACTGGATGGCTGTGAGCCAGTAGGTTGAAGGTGAATCCAGCGAAGACGGAGATCCTTTGGCTGGGTCGTCCGGGCGATAGGGAAATCCAACTGCCGACCCTGGATGGCGAGGCATTACGCCCGTCATCATCAGTAAAAAGCCTGGGTGTCCATTTGGACCCTCTGCTGTCAATGGAGACCCAAACCTCCAAAGTCAGCAGAATCGCATTCTTTCATCTGCAACAGGCAAAGTGCCTGGCTCCCTATCTCTCACGGAACGATCTGGCCACGGTAATTCAAGCCACGGTAATCTCAAGACTTGACAACTGTAATGCTCTTTACATTGGCCTACTCTTGAATGTGATCTGGAAACTCAAGCTAGTGCAGAATGCTGCAGCCTGGCTGCTTGCGGGGGAACCCGCAAGCTGCCGTATAACACCTATACTGCAGAACCTGCACTGGCTACCAATTGAATACCAGATCACTTTCAAGGTGTTAGTTCTTACTTTTAAGGCCTTGTATGGTCTGGGGCCAGTGTACCTACAGGGTCACCTGATTCCATATAACCCTCAGAGATCACTTCGTTCAGAAGACCTGAATCTTCTAGACATCCCTAGTGTGAAGTCTTTCCACCTGACTTCGACAATGCGCAGGGCATTTTCAATCATTGCCCCGGCTCTTTGGAATACGTTGCCACCGGAAACGCGGGCTCTCCGAAATTTGGTCACCTTCCGGAGGGCCTGCAAGACACACCTGTTCAGACAGGCCTTCGAAAGCTTGTGATTTTAGCTGCGTTTTTATTTGCTGTTTTACCTATTATATGTATGTTTTGCCCATTGTTTGCTTTATTGAATTATGTTGTAAACCGCCCTGAGCCACTGGGAGTGGCAGTGTACAAGTCCAAATAAATAAATAAATTAATGTTGTGCATGAAACAATTATTGTGTTCACTGAACCACCAGAAAGCAGAAGTGTCAGTTATCCATGTAGGCCAGGCCTGGGCAAACTTGGGCCTTTCAGGTGTTTTGGACTTCAACTCCCACAATTCCTCACAGCCTCAGGCCCTTTCCAAAGGAAGGGGCCGGAGGCTGTGAGGAATTGTGGGAGTTGAAGTCCAAAACACCTGAAAGGCCCAAGTTTGCCCAGGGGTGAATTGTAGGCGGGTAAACCAGTATCGGATGGTTTCCCCCTCAGAAGTGCTGTTTAGTTTCTCACACACAACACGTGTGCGTTTGTGTCTCTTTCAAAACGCGCTTTTGTATTGTTATTGTCCTTTGTGGCAAGGATTAATTACACTTAAAAGGCCCTCCCCTCGGGAAGACTCTTTTAAAACATCCACGTTGTGGAAAGGAGAGAGGAAAAAAAGGCCCACTGCTGTTTTTGAAGCCCTGAGGGAAGTTGTTGTTGTTGTTGCCCGGGGCGCCTCCTCTCCTCTCCCCTCTCTCCCCTCCCTCCCTCTCCTGTCTCCTCCCCCCCCCTCCCTCTCCTGTCTCCTCTCTCTCTCCCCTCCCTCTCCTCTCTTCCCTCCCTCTCTCTTCCCTCTCCTCCCCCTCCCTCTCTCCTTTCTCCCTCTCCCTCCTCTCTCTCCCCCCCCCCTCCCCCCTCCCCCTCCCCTCCTCTCTCCCTCTCTCCCCCCTCTCCCTCCTGTCTCTTCTCTCTCTCCCCTCCCCTCCTCTCCCTCCTCCCCCTCCCCTCTCTCTCCCCTCTTCTGTCTCCTCTCCCCCCTGTCTCCTCTCTCTCTCCCCCTCCTCCTCTCTCCCCTCCCCCTCCCCCTCCCCGTCTTCTCTCCTCTCCCCTCTGTCTCCTCTCCTCTCCCCTCCTCTCTCCCCTCCCCCTCCTCTCTCCTCCCTTCTCTCCCCTCCCCTCCCTTTCTCCTTTCCTCTCCCGCCTGAGTCGCAATTTAAAACTGCGTGACCAGAGCTCGCGCAAGGCACGGATTGTGACGCGAGGGGCGCACGCGCGCGAGCTAGCCAGCCAGGCGATCGGATCTCCTCTCGCGGCGGCGCAGCCAATCCCAGGGCCCCTTTTCGCGCGCGGGCGGCCAATCCCGGCGCACGTTATTGGCGGGCAGGCGAAGCCTGTCCGTTGTGTGTTCTGTGAGCGTTAGGCGAAAGGGGGCGACCCTTCTTTTCTCCCTCCCTTCCTTCCTTCCGCCCCTCCTCTCTTCCTGTCCCTCGCGCTCTCTTCCTCCCTCCCCTTCCTCTTTGTTGGCGGGCCTTTCTCCTTTCCTCACCCGACGATATGCCCGAGTTCCTGAGCGACCCGTCGGTGCTCACCAAGGAGAAGCTCAAGAGCGAGCTGATCGCCAACAACGTGAGCCTCCCCGTCGGCGAGCAGCGCAAGGACGTCTATGTGCAGCTCTACCTCCAGCACCTCACCGCCCGCAACGCCCCGGGGCCTCCCGCCCAGCCAGACTTCTCCAGCGACGAGGAGCGGGAGCGTGCTCCGGCTGCCAGGAACAGAGGAGGAGGAGGAGGGGGCGCGGCTGCCGCCTCCGCAGGCCGGGTAAGAAGCGTCTCCCCCCCTTCCCCTTCCCCACCGCGGCCTTCGAAGCGCTGAGGGGGCGGCGGAGTTTTCCCGCTTTTCTCACAGAGGGGGCGGCGCCATGTTTGGACACTTGAGGGGAAGGCGACGGTGAGGGAGGAGGAGGAAAGGGAAGGGCCTCCCTCCCTCTGCCCTTCAAACTCCCACAAAAGCGCGCCAAAGAAAAGCCCGTCGTGCGCCTCTAAGGCTTGGGCCAGGCCTGGGCAAACTTGGGCCCTCCAGGTGTTTTGGACTCCAACTCCCACCATTCCTAACAGCCGGTAGGCTGTTAGGAATGGTGGGAGTTGAAGTCCAAAACACCTGGAGGGCCCAAGTTTGCCCAGGCCTGGATTGGACTATCAAAAGCATGGGGCAACTTGGGCCCTCCCTCCAGGTGTTTTGGACTCCAACTCCCACCATTCCTAACAGCCAGTACCCTTTGTTTCTCCTTCAGCCGCTTTACGAATGTTGGAATGTTGAGGCTGGCCAATCAAAACACCGTATGCAAATTAGTAGGTCGAGATGGCTCGTGCATGGGCCAACTTGGGCCCTCCCTCCAGGTGTTTTGGACTCCAACTCCCACCATTCCTAACAGCCTCAGACCCTTTCCTTTTCTCCTTCAGCCGCTTTAAGAATGTTGGAATGTTGAGGCTGGCCAATCAAAACACCGTATGCAAATTAGTAGGTCGAGATGGCTCATGCATGGGCCAACTTGGGCCCTCCCTCCAGGTGTTTTGGACTCCAACTCCCACCATTCCTAACAGCCTCAGACCCTTGCCTTTTCTCCTTCAGCCGCTTTAAGAATGTTGGAATGTTGAGGCTGGCCAATCAAAACACCATATGCAAATTAGTAGGTCGAGATGGCTCATGCATGGGCCAACTTGGGCCCTCCCTCCAGTTGTTTTGGACTCCAACTCCCACCGTTCCTAACAGCCCTTCAGGCCCTTTCCTTTTCCTCCACAGCCGCTTAAGCTGAGGTGGGCAGGACCACTTTGACTGCTATGGAATCCAGGGAGTTGCAGTTTGGTGAGGTTGTTAGGAATGGTGGGAGGGAGGACCCAAGTTTGCCCATGCTTGACCTATCGGCATCCGGCCTCAAGTTGGTTCCTGGGTTTTCTCCTGTGCGCACAAAAACTGCTTTCTTCACTAAAGGTTTGAATCTGCATTAAACAGTCAGTGGAGATGGGGCCAGGCCAGCCCTCCTCCACTCACTGCCTGCCGCCTCCTCCTCTTACAGGCGTGTGCAGAAGTCCCGCTCAGAAACGTTGAACTTAGTGGGCGCCCTGCCAGCCAGCGCCAGGCGGTTTCACTTCTGCAGAACTGCAGGAAGGCATGCTCTGCCCTTGGCCTTCTGCCCAAGATAGGCTCACCTCAGGAAACGTCCTGAATGGATGATCTACACCAGACATGGGCACACTTCGGCCCTCCAGGTGTTTTGGACTTCCAACTCCCACAATTCCGGTTGAAGTTTGCCCACGCCTGATCAACATTATAGAGCAGGCATGGGCAAACTTTGGCCCTCCAGGTGTTACCGGCTGTTAGAAATTTGTGGGAGTTTAAGTCCAAAACACCTGGAGCTCAGAAGTTTGCCCATGTCTGCTTTAGAGTGGCTCAGTGTTATGAAATCATGAGGTTTGTAGTTTTACAAGGGCTTTAGCCTTCTCGGTCCAAGACTTTAGGCACTTCACCAAACGGCAACTCCCAGAATTCCATAGCAGTTAAAGTGGTCTCAAATTGCATTTTTTTTCTGCAGTGTGATGCACTCCCTATTAGGTAAGAATGGGGATTGGTTCCAAGTACTCTGTTGTAGTACTGTGAGCAATTCTGGAGGCCAGGCTTCGACTCCCTCCTCTGCTTTTATAAACCTGTCAGGTGACCTTGGGCGAGTCACACACTCTCAGCCTTAGGAAACCCCTTGGCCCTTTGCCTGGGAGATAGGCTCACCTCAGATCCATGCTCCTCTAGGGAAAGCCTGTCAGGAGGCGGTTCATGTTGCACACCTGAAACACTGAGTGCATCAACACCAGGCCTGGGCACACTTCGACCCTCCAGGTGTTTTGGACTTCAACTCCCACAATTCTGGCCAAAGTTTGCCCCCGCCTGATCAGTACTAGAGCATGCCTGCTGTAGGTCACTCTACTGCAGGCATGCTCAGTGAATCTGGGAGTTTGAATGCCAAAACATCTGGGGACCAACATGTCAGCGGTTCAAATCCAGGGAGAGTGGGTTGAGCTCCCTCTCTCAGCTCCAGCTCCCAATGCAGGGACATGAGTGATGCCTCCCACAAGGATGGTAAAACACCAAACATCCGGGCATCCTTGCAGATGGCCAATTATCTCATACCAGAAGCGACTTGCAGTTTCTCAAGTCGTTCCTACACGGAAAAAAATCCATTTGAGGCACAACATGGTTTTCAGTTTTCTCTGGTGTATTGATTTTTGTTGCTACAAGGATGAATTATTTTCACTTATTTTGAGTTAATGAAATGGAAGAAAGGTACTTGTTTTTCTTGCTAAAGAGTAACACTTTCATTTCTTGTGTATCATATTGAATCATAGTTTACATAGTTACAAAGTACTTGGTTGCAAGCATTGTCCCTCCCAGAATAAGTTATCTGTATACCTTTTCAGAATTTGAAAGTTGTCAAAAAACGTTGTTTTACGTGTCAAAAGTTCATTGCATGTTTAGTTTTAGAAACTGAACAGTCTAGTGTGTAAATATGGGAATATTAGTTGATTTTTGGGCTTTTCATCAAAAGTGCTCAGAAGATTGAATTCATACGTGTTTGAAGAACTGTGCTGAAAAGTTATTGTTTAGCTACTTAGTGAAACCTATGACAAAAGCATTTGGTAGGATTCCAAAGTTCTGTTTTTTAGTTACTTCCATTAGCTGCTTCCCCCCACCCACAAAAAAACAACAACTCACATCAAAATCCTGGCAACTTGTCAGTTTAGACTAAGCATTTACCAAGATAATTACTGGTGTCTGAGGTTTGATCGGTTTTCTAGAAGTGTTCAAGGAGATTGTCAGTATCTTCTTTCAGCAATAAAAGGAAGGGTTTAGGAAAAGAAATATATTCACACTTTTGAGACTGACATATTTTAGCATGAGCTTTTGTAAGATTTCAACCCACTTCAGATGCACAAAATCAATACAAAATTACTGTAATGTTACAGGTATTTAAGCAGTTACATTGTAGCACAGGTGGGATACATAATGATGCAAGTAGTGGCACAGGCAACACTCCATTAAAAAGAAGCATCCTGTGCTCTGGTAGTCAGGATTTATGTTTTGTAGAAATAGCACTTTGATATAGCTGGAGATGCGAAAGTTGCAGTCCTGTGTGGTTACATGGGAATAAGTCCTTCAATACTTAAATCATTTCTTGGTATTCATTATATAATAATGTATCATCTGATTATCCAGTGGCTACTAGATGATAATACAGCAAAAGTGGTAAATTGTCATTGAAGACAGTCAAAGTAATTATAAAAAGTAGGCATGTCTACGATGTACTCTACAGAAACTTTACTTCATACTTGTGGTATCAGAAGAAAAGCTGTTCAGCCAGGGAAGACTCTTTTTTTTCTCCTTTCCAAAACGTGGATGTTATAATGATGTTATAATGAGACTTGATGACTTGAATAAAATGTGTAATACACTGCCTGTATAATGTTTAGATAATATAAGCGTCTGGATTTTCTGTATGTACTTGTATAGGGGGAAAGTTAAACTGCCAAAAACCAGAGGTGGAGTCCACCACCACACTATATACTTATTTTATCATGTGATATAGAGTGACATTGTCATGTGTTGCAAATCTCTGCTTAAATTAATTGCACCTGGCCCTCTGTATCAACAGATTTAATGATCCATCGCTCAAAAAGGTTCTTTTTTTAAAAAATCTAAAAAGCAAACTGTGGTTTTGCTACGTTATATAAGGGACACCATTTTCCTTAAACCATTGTATATAATAGGATTTCAGCATCCACATATTTTGGGTGGAGTCCTAGAACCAAATTCCAGTAGATTAAGTGTTGGCTGTATGTCTATTTTCTTTACAGAATTGTTTTTTCATTCTTTTTTAAATAAAAAAAATAAAAAGTGCATTTTTAAAAATTGAAACATTACTGAGTCACAACAAAGAAGCAAAAATATGCATAATCTTCCTCCCAGTCCTCCTACTGGCTCATACCTTTAGCCAGTATGAAGGGAAGGAATGCAGCCACACATGTAGAGTTATGACAGAAAAGAGTTTCTGGGGTTTATAGATAGGATGATACCATTAATGTTGTAATCATTTCATCTCCTGCTGTATTGAGAAGATAACATCAGTATTTTGAGATTCAGAACAACAGAGCTGGTTATCAATATAGCATAAAGAGAACATATGGGGGTATTCAAGCAAAGGGATAACAACCATTGAGGCAATTGCATCCTTAGTGGTATGGTAGTGGACTGCCCCTCAGATGATTTTTGAAAGTATACTGCTATGTAGATACATTGAGAATCCTTTCCCTGCACTTGTTTGGGAGTGCAGTTGAGAAGCAGCACTGCCCCCACCCAGAAAACGACAAAGCATTTTCTGAAATGCAGTTCTCTGGTTTGCGGGCTGATGGAGCTGTTTTCTGGTCTCAATTGGAGGAGTGTTGTGTTCATGTGTGTGAGAGAGGGAACATGCATATATAGGTAGTCAGTCCCCAAGTTAACATCCTACTTACAGGATGCATAGTTAAGTTGGGGGGGCAACAAGAAGTGAGAGATATCTACCCATAGGGTAAACAAGTTCACTCCTGAAAGAGTTATCATGGGGGAAAGGTGTCTACACTGAAGCTTAATCACCAACAAGCCAAACCTTTCAAAATTCAGTTATAACAGGGACAGAAAGTGAGGTGAAATCTTCTGAACAGGGGCACGGACAGCAAAAGAAACACCACAGGGGCGCTAACCCATCCCTACGCTATTCAAATCGTGTGTGTGTGTGTGTGTGTGTGAGAGAGAGAGAGAGAGAGAGTGAAAGAGAATGGAGTTACACTGTAAAATGTACCCATTCCGATTTACATACAAATTCAACTTAAGAGCAAACTTACATAACCTATATTGTTGGATACTTGAGGACTGCTTGTATACAGGATAGAACGGATGTTCCTAAACATTTTGCGTTTTGTCTCACACAAAACAATGGTTTTATTTATTTACTAAATAAATGTCCAGATAATTTTTGAAAAAAATCCAAAAGGTTAAAAAGGTTGAGGAACTTTGCACTTTGTAGCACTTTTTGACCAAAGACTCAAAGTTTTCTAGGTAATAGTGCATACATTATAATGCAGGGAATGACTCCTTTGTCTTTTCCTTTTTACTTGACCCTTAATTGTACTCAGATTCTTTGTCTCCTGGGCAGCAATGGATATACACTCGAGGACTGTTTTAGAGGATCCATTTTTCTTTCTTTTATTGAATGGTTCTGTTTTGTTTCAAGGAAATTTGGTGTTCATCTATATGTATTATCAATGAAATATGATGCAGATGAAAATGTAATTTATAAATGGAAGGTGACTTCATAGTTTAACTTCAGAAACATAAATGGTTTTTGCGCTCTTTTTTCAAATCTTGCTGAAATTGTTTCATTGTGTTAGTGAGCAGGTAACCTGGTTGTTGGTTGCCTTGCTAGCTAGTAGGTTGGCATCATGTTGGAGTAGTTTAAAAACCAACCTAAGCTTCTAATAATGTAATCTAAGAAGAATAAATTGCAATAGTCTATATGTTAGGGCTTCTAGGTTACACTTCAAAGTAAGATGAACTCTTGGCCAAATAAGGTGTCATTGTGGTTGCACCATATGTCCTATTCTTTTTGCAAAGGCCTTGAAAGTATTCCCCTCCAACATTTCTATTCTATATTATCAATTCATTGAGCCTGCCCCCTTTCTTCAAGAAAGGCACTGCTCCACTATAGGAAAAGCTCTGGTCTGCTGTCTTTGTTGCCCCCTTCAGGCTCATTCATGCAAGCATTCTAGCTTGTTTCCTAAGGGCAGTTTAGTTTTGCATTTTTATTCTATGCTGCAATAGCTCATTTAAATACAAATGCAAGGTTTACCACAAATGCAAGAGGTTAACAATACTATTCTGAAGTGAAATTGTGCTCAACAGTGCTGAACATACTGTAAAAATGGCAAGTAGGGTGTCTTTCACAGACCCAGTGTTGTTTGACATCTTTGTAAAAGACTTTTCATCAAATTTGCAGATAGGTAAGATTTCAGAAGACAAAATTGGGATTCAGAATGACCTTATCAGGTTAGATAAATGGGCAAAAAGAGACAAAATACTTTTAAATGTAAAGTTCTGTAACTTGAAAGAAATAATTAAATGTGACTTGTCATTACCACCACTTTGCTGAGTACTGTTGTGTTTCTAGCCACAATTTACATTGCAGTTTATGACTTAAGAAGACCATATACCTCTTGGAAGCTCACTGGTTGTTTTCTTGCATTTTCACTCATGAATGTGCCAGGATTCTTGATTACTGCCCACCCATAAATGGGATTGTTGTAGGGCTTGTGAGTGAGAGCCTTCTCAAAGACTACAGGCTTGGCATGCAAACTGGTTTGAATTGATTGGATGTTATCCATTCCTTTTATTGTTGTTTTTGAATTTATAAGTTTTGTGTTACATATTTGGTTTTAAAACTGTATTTTATTGTTAATAATCCCCTTGATAACAATTTTTGTCATAAAGTTAAGTGATACATTTGTTTTGCTGATGATTTAGTAGGCATCAGAGAACAATTTCAAACCCACTTAATTGCCTCTGCATTTTCCCATTCCCTAGTTCACTTGAAACTGGCTTCTCCCACAGAAATACGTTCTCCATGATGGGATAGAGAACCGGGATGCCAAATAAAGAAGCCCCTTTCCTCAACTTTTCGCAGTGTATTGGTCCTGCCGATGGGACATAGGAGTAATCTTTCCACAGACATGTCTTGATCAGGCAGAAATGGGAATATAATTAACATTTTAATAGTACAGAACTATTTTAAATTGTTGAACTAGTGGTACTCATGCTGGACTGCTTTAATGCAATTTTCATGGCTGTTTTTAAACAAATTTTAAATACAGAAATGAATGCAACTACTTTTACTATTGATATGGAGCAAGACACTCAGAATGTATGAGTTCTGTTGCATCAACTGGACTAAGTGATTGTTACTTTTTGGAGCCTATTTTGAAGTCTGAGTTTCAGTGTTTCGACTTCAAACGGATTTTTGCCATGTTAACTTGTACAAGTTCTTCATCTGTACCTGCTTGTCTACAGTACATATGCACCAGTTGAGACTCTTCTTTGGCCACCTTCAATGCTGTATTAGCTGGATAATCCATATGAGAGAGCATTTCTATAGTGGTCCTAGATCCCAGGAATGAAGGCCTAAAGAAGCCCACCTGTCATTGGTTTTTAAAAAATTATTTGTTTCTTTTTTGCTGCAAATGAATCTTACATTTTCCAGTCAGACTATGTGTTTGGTACTTCTTTTTTATTTTTTATGGGTATACTGCTAGTGATGGTTTAAGAAAGATGTCAGAGATGGATTTTGCAGAAGAAGCTGATGAGAGAGAGAGAAAGATACAATGAAAGAAATGTGAAGAGAGATATCAGAATTTGTGTAGGAATAAAAGTGCAAGAAGGCTCCTTGTTCCTCATTTTGTTTCAACAGCACAGTGAAAGGAATACATTAGATACATATTTTTTTCAAAAAAATTATTGCATTTGTTCCCCAATTTTCTACCAAGATGAGATCCAAGGTCATTTGCAATAATACTAAAAAGACTTAGCTACATTAATTTAAATAACATAGCAATAACAATATATATTTAAAACATTAACTGTTAAAACTTTTCAAACAAAATTATCAGCTAAAGAATAAAATACAGCATGACACTTTTTACACACACACTGCAGCTCCATAATTAAAATCCAAAGGCCTGCCAGAAAAAGCCTATTTTCATCTGCCAGCAGAAAGGGGTGGGTGGATGCTGGATTTTCTACAGAATGGAGATTCTAGCCTGGGAGCAGCCATTGAGTTGCTAATGTAAAGGTGGTGGTTTTTATTTACAGATATATTCATACTTTTAACAACTTAATTCTGCAGTACTATTAAATCTTTGCTTCCCTTACCCTTCACAGAAAGTAACAAAGAAAACAGACAAAGCAAGAACAGAAGAACAGGATGATATAGATATAACAGAACTCAGCAATGAAGAACTAAAAAATCAGCTTCTGAAACATGGTTTAAATCCAGGTCCAATTGTTGGTAGGTTGATATTCTGAAACGTTCCATGACTGAATACTAGAAACATTGAAGGGAAAGAAATATGGAAAGAACAAGATTAAGATATGTCTATTTTAGTCTTTTTAGTAAGATATGTCTATACTTTAAACATTTGCTATTCTGATGGTTATATAAATTGTTTTACATAGTGTACTTTAAGCCTGAATATATTTACTTCGATGCAATAAATCACACTGCCTCTTGTTTTAGCACTACATTGTCCATTATCTTGACTGCTGGCAGGATTCACAAGTGCATACTGCCTTTTGTGGACAGAAACCATTCACTTAAAATTATACAGTGCAAAAAATATCTCCAGTTAATAGGATACAGACAAATGCTGATTTCTCAAATTCATTGAGTTATATAAAAGATTTTCCTTTTGGCTCTTAATGAGAAATGAATTTAAGTGCATGACATTAATGATGGAATGAAATTGGTGATTATAAAAAAATGCTATTTGAATGTACTTTCTTGGGTGTATGCTTTGAGTCTCTTAAGACAAATAGCAGAATATACAGAAATATAATAATTACAACAACAATAATAACACATTGATGCAGTGTACTCCTGGGCTGCTAAAGTAATGTGACACTATTTTAAGAAAATGGTCTAAAATGATCTCTGTTCCTTTTAGTATCACCACCCACCACTTTTTTATACATTACATATATGAACAAATGCATATATACATTGTTTTAAATGTGCTTTACTTACATTATTTGAATATTTTCTTCCTTTTTAATTAGTTTTTACTTTGGTTGCCCCCTTAAAGTTTCCTACACTTGTGGTATTGATCTATCCTAAAGGCTCTCCAACTTTTATAGAAAATACTTGAGAATTTTTTCACTAGTTACTTTCAGCCAGAAGTGTTGCCTTCCAAGGTCAAGGATTTCTTTATTTAAAAACTGCTGAAGCAGATAAGCCTCAAAATGAAGCTTAGATATCATATATAGTTTACACTAGTTAGCTAGCTAATCTTGATAATCAGTTAAATAAAACAATACAGTAGAATTCTTAACTTTACCTAATAGAATTTAAGCTTCTTGTCCATCGTAATATATTCTGTTTATGTTCTCCTGCAGCCACTACAAGGAAGCTCTATGAGAAAAAACTACTGAAGTTAAAAGAATCAGGACAAGATATAAGTTCTTTTGTACCCACTCCAACAGTTTCTTCCTCTGCAGAAAACAGCAAGCAGAATGGAAATGATGACTCTGATCAATACAGTGACAGTGAAGAAGGTACAAACAAAATACAAGAGGGGTTAAATATTTTGACAGCTAGGGAGCTGTCAAGATATCACTTTGACTTTGCATCTACTCATACTAAGATTGGTAATAGTAGGTTTGTATATTTCCTCCTTTGCTTGACTTGTTTGTTATATCTCTTACTTTAAAATCAAATGAGATAAAAATTAGAAATAAATGCCCTTCCCCTTTTTGGGAAGAATCAAAAGAAATCCAAATGGTACCCCCCCCCCCTTCTCCAAAATGATATTCACAACCCTAAGGTAACACGTAGGTCAGAAGGAATGCCAGCATAGATTGACCAGACAGTGTACATATTGAGATTGATACATTGATGTAGTGGCCTTTTTTTCCTCGCATAGTGGAGATATGCTTTAAAAAAATAATGGATGAACTTACTTACAGATCCTAAAACAGAGTTCAAACTTGAGAAACGAGAACCGCTGAAGGGTAAAATAAAGGCTTCCATAACACTCAGACAGCGAAGAACTGCTGAACATAACCAGGTACATTATTTATTTATTTATTTACAGTATTTTTGCCCCACCCTTCTCAACCCCCAGAGAAGGGGACTCAGAGCAGCTAACAAAGGCAGCAGTTCGATGCCTAATACATAGAATCGCCATACATTAAAATACATTTTGTTTAAAAAACAGCAAGTGGTATATATTATGAAATAAGTACTTCTTGAAATATGTATGTTTATTAGAAGATACTGGATTTATATACAGCTACTAAGGCAACAATATCCTGTCTTTTAAAATATATTTTATACTGATTTCTGGTCTGATTTTAAATAACTGTTTACTGGGGAGTTGTCCTTCTCTTAGGGCGCTTGTGCCCGCTTTGTGCTGGTCTGTGACCGTAATAAAGTTTTGATTGATATCCAGCTACTAAACTGTATTTGTAATTCTGCATATTCAGCACTGCATAGAAAAAGGAAAAAAAATCCTAACTGTTTAGCAATATCTTAACTATTTTATTTTTTAAAAACCCATGGCTATTGATTGTTTCCATATTTGATATTAAAAAGTAGGAATCCGAAATAATTTGATTATGTTAAAGTAATAGTTTTCAACCTTTTACTTTTGGTGACAAATTAACCCTTCTCTGTACTAACATTCAGTGTTGAGTTTCAGCTTTTTTGTTCTTTGCTTTACCAGACTTTTTTCCAAGCAGTAGCAATGTATGAAAATTGGTGGCAGTCAAAACTTGATCATAATAAAAAAGTGCCCTCACTTTGAACCAGCTTTACTTACTTTCAATTCCATCATCATGTAGTACACGTGTGGCTGTGCAATGTCATTGCTACTAGTGTAAAGGGTTATTTTTAAAGAAAAGTAGTCCCGAATAAAAGATAACGAGAACAAGCTGGCCGTGCACTAAATGTTTTCAGAGCAAATGTACAAGACTCCAGAAAGGGGGACAACAATATCTCAAAAAGCAGGGCAATTTAATAAGTGGGAAAATTGTTTCTCACTTGTTTTGGTACAGCCCTGTGTTCAGCATTGCCACCTACTTGTACATAGCTAGCAAACTACCATTTTGATTAGGGATGTTGTTTAGCATAGAGGTGCGTGCATTAAATGCAAATTATATGACTAGATTACTTGACAGAAAGCAAATTAAGTAACAGCTTGCATTTTCATCTTTACCATTTTTGTCAACATATAAAATGCAAATAAATTACCAAAATATAAAGTGTAGTTTAAAATTGTAAAAGCAAGGGTTTTTTTTCTTGCCCTTAGCTGTTCTTTTTTCTTGGTAAAAGCAAGTTTTTTAAAAGTGCAATTTAAACAACATTGCACATTCCAAAGCGTTTACTTTAAAACTTGTCAAAAACATCTTCCGAAGGATGATTTTCATAAAGGGCTGCAAGCAAAAAACCATTTTAGCCTTCGTAGGAATGGAATTTCAGATCATAGCAGCAAACAATAAGGTCATATCTCACATCTCAACTGGTTGTGCCTGTGAAGGTGGTGGAGAAAATGAGGAGCCTCTACTGGGGATCGCAAGAGTTGGGCAAGTTTATATACTGGGAAAGGGTCTTATCAGCCATTGGTATATCAGACCTAAGCAATCCAAGGGTAATAGGATGTAAGCAACACTGAATTCAAGGTTGAGTCCCAGAGTAAGGAAAGTATACATCTGTTTTCCAACCAACATTTCAAAATACTTTTGGTTATTCTTTCAAGAACTTACATTATATGAAGCAAATGAGTAGTATATGATTTAATATTCCTGGAAAGTAATCTTGGAGGCAAAGATTAAATACTTTGGCCACATCATGAGAAAACAGGAAAGCTTAGAGAAGACAATGGTGCTGGGGGAAATGGAAGGAAAAAGAAAGAGGGCAGGCCAAGGGCAAGATGGATGGATGGTTATCCTTGAAGTGACTGGCTTGACTCTGAAGGAGCTGGGCATGGTGACAGCCGACAGGGAGCTCTGGCATAGGCTGGTCGATTAGGCCACGAAGAGTCGGAAGTGATTGAATGAATAAACAGCAACAAACCTTGGAGACATATATTTACCATACTTATTACTTCATTTTGTTGGAACCGATTTGAAAGGTAATTTAAGTATTTGTAGATTAAGCTTTGGGTGTTTTATTATATTTTATTATTATTGTTTTCCAAAACATTAAAACATATAATACATTTTAAAATCAATTTAAAACATACAAAAGTTAAAAGATATACAACTTTTTTCTAAGAAGCAATGCCACATGTTGTAGCTTTATGAACATCTTGAGGAAATTCTGTTGAGGGGGTTTATTCCTAACTACAAAGTTCTAGGACAATGTGGTAATTTTGTTTTGGACTGGATCTTCACATATTAAGATCCTTTAGGACAGGGGTGCTCATTAGGTAGCTCGGGAGCTACTAGTAGATCTTCGGCCCTCTTCCAGGTGATCTTCGGGCCTCACCAGCCGTATGGGGCAATCCTGCTATGCGCGCGCACACCCTGCGCGCATGCGCGCTCTTGCTGCTGGCTTCTGCTCTCGCGGTACTTTTTTCACGTGTGGGGCATTGCAGGAAGAAGGAAGCATGAGGCGGGGCCTCTGGAGGGAGCGTCCTGCCTCTCTCTCGTCCAGAAACAGCTGTGCAGCCTCCGTTGCCGGCGAGACAGGCAGGGCGGAGTGCTCCCTCTGGATGCCCTGATACGTGCTTTCTCCTTCCTGAAGAAGCGCTGCGCGGGCGGAAAACAGCAGCAGGAGCACGCGCGGTGGCAAGAGCGCGGCGGGAGCGTGCGGCGGCGGGGGCAGGTAGATCTTTTGGACTTGGTCGCTTTAAGAGTAGCTCGCATGCTGAAAAAGTGTGAGCTCCCCTGCCTTAGGATGAGGCCTGCGTAAAACCAGAACTATTAAAGCTGTTGAAATTGATGATCATATATAGAAAAATAATTTTCTTATAACATGGCCTATAAATAAGCTTCGGAATCAAATGAATAGTTATTTTTAAATATTTTGTCCTATAAATTGGATAAATACTTAGAAAAATATAGATATTAAGAACCGATCGTTTCCATAAAATTGAAGAGGAATACCTTGTTTATGCTACTTGTCTTAAAACTATTCTGAACTACAAATAATCTACAATTTCAGCATAGCTCTGTTTTGCATAACAAATTTATTCTGAACTGTATATTAGCTTTCCTTATTATATAACATCACTGCAAGCCTGGGAGTGGAATTATTTCTTCCATTATTTTTGTTCAGCTTCCCATCTCTTCACTGAATTTTCACATACTTCAGTATTTTCTTCTCTCTGATTCCTCTTCCATTTCAGATGTCTCATTTCTGTAGATAATCACCTCTGAGTTTTATTATGATTAAATCATTTCACCATGAAAGTAGAATTCTAATCTTAAATATGCCAAATAATAGGTCCAAGTACATTCGGAGATTTTATGCTGTATGTGAACAACTTGCTAATCATGGATTTAAGTGACCAACACTTAAGTATGTATTCACCCCCAAATTAGACCTCTTTGGTTTTACTGGATTTTGTTTTACAAAATCTGGATTTTACTGGATTTTGTTTTATTTTGTTTTGTGCTATCTTAAATTGTTTCAGGAACAATTTAAGATAGCACTATATCTGAAATCTTCTCACTTTGTAAACCCTTTCTTCTAACTAGAAAATAATTTAGGCCTTGGGAATGGTGGCAGTTTGTATTTGTTGAGCATCTTTGAAAAGGGAAGGAGAGAAAGGAAGTACAGACAGTCCCCAAGTTACTAACAAGATAGGTTCTGTATGTCTGTTCTTACGTTGAGTTCATATGTAAGTTGGAACAGGTACATTTTTAGTTTAATTCTAGCCATATATGTGTGTGTGAAACACACACATATACACACTCTAGTGCACTTGGTGTTAGTTTTTCTATCTGTGCCACTGTTCCAAAGATTTCACCTCACTTTCTGTCCCTGTGATAATTGGATTTTGAAGAATTTGACTTATGGAAACAAGGATTGGTGATAAGCTTCAGTGGAGACACCTTTTCCCCATGGTAACTCTTCCAGGAGTTAACTTACCTTCCTAGAGGTAGATTTCTCTCATTTCCTGTTGTCACCTGTTTGTAACTATGAGCCGTATGTAGGTTGGATGTTTGTAACTTGGGGACTGCCTATATATGTGTGTATACGTATTAGACATTTTTAATATTCCTGAATACCTTGTCCATAAAACTAGGTACTTGCTCAGAAGAAGCATGTCACTAATATCTAGACTGTGTTTCAGTTTGTAATCATTTTGTGTTTCAACCAACTTTTCTAGAGAAAGAAGTCTTACAGATGTATGGTCTCAAAGTAATAATTTTTGCACTTCATATTTGAGGTTTTATATTGAATACCAAAATGATAATCGTTGTAAATTATTTAAGTATAGAATAAAGAAGGTGCCTTTTTCTTGTTTAGCCAGTTTTAATCTAAGCTTTTAAGAAGTGAAGTAGCATAGAAGCCATGCATGGTGTCTAAGTGGTTCCCTGTGATTTGCATGCAAAATATATAGCCTTATGTAGGGGGGTCATCCGGTGTAGGTATACAGTGTTTATATATGTGCTAATTTGTTTGATGCTTAAATAGAATTATTCTCAGGATGAAGCCACTGAGACATTCTGGAGAAGTGGATCTTCCAGAAGTGGACTTCTACAGGCATTTTCTAGGGAATCTACAAAAGTATCAAGACGAACACCACAGAAAAGGGTGATGCAAGGCTAATTTGCAATCTAGATTTTTGTTTTCTACGGTCTTAGGTCCCTAGTAATAACTCTACACTTACTTTTTATGTTTTTGCTTTTGTTTTTAAACAAACAGGTTGAATCCACTGTACCGTTGCCTGTACATGATGCAGGAATATCAAAGAGTACCCCCATAGCTGATACTGTAGTGGCTTCAAGCAACAAGACCCTAGTAAATGTAATGAATTTGTTAGATCTGGTATTCTATAATCTGCCTGCTCTTGGGGAAAATCCTTCAAATAAGCCTTATTTCTTCATAATAGAAAAAAAACTGGCTTTCTTCTTCCGCCTCTTTTTTGTAAAGCTGTGCTTGTTGTCCCTTAGTTGGATGAAAGCTAAAAGCATAAGACAGTATTTAGTTAGATCATCTGAAAGGTCTTCTTCTCCTTTTTTAAGATCTTGTATGTGACATAAAATGCTTTTAATGGGTGGCAGTGCCTTTAAAATGTAAACAATTGTCTTCTACCTGTTTATAATGTATCACTTTAGTTTTGAAATCACCGTACAAAATTGAGGGTTAGATTCTTGTAAATAAAATACATGCCTTTTTGAAGATTTTACTCTTTTGTTAATTCTCAGTCTAAATAATTTGAATTTCAGCAGGTTTTCAGTAGGTTACCTGGAAATGTCAAGCATGCAGATTCCATACTGTCAGTCACTGACTACTCAGAATTGTCCAGAAGATCATCAAAGAAACCATTGATGACAGCTGAAGTAAATGCATTCACCTTAGATTGTTCTACAGAAAGGAGGGGGCTTACTTTTCATACAAATACATTTCTATCTTACATAGCTTTCAACTTCAATGTGGCATGCTAACACATTTCTGATATAATTATTTCCTAACTCCAGATTACAATCTGTTTCTTGGTGTTACTTTTGCATGTACTGAACATAAAGGATTTGGGAATAACTGAAGTGCTTAAGAATTTAACATCTAACTCTTACTACATAAGATGTAGAATTTAGTGTGTCAGTTGAGTAGTAGCTGTGTCCTGTATTTTTATAAAGCTTTTCTAGTGTGTCAGTTGAGTAGTAGCTGTGTCCTGTATTTTTTATAAAGCTTTTCTACTACTGTGTGACAGTTGTTACCTGGATAACAAATGGAAGAATTTGAAATCTCATAGCAGATGTGAACATGTTACAGTGACAGCATTAAACTGTCCACTCACAGGAAAATCCATATAAAATTAAGTAGTGTGTTTCATATTTAATATTCATTTGCTCAATTCAGCTAGTGCTTTTTTAAAAAAATCATGTGCTCAGGATGTTTATTACATAACATTTTACTTCATGCTGAAGGAACAAGCATGAATGATCAATCATTCATTAAATGAACAATCAGATCAGTATAACCAAACTTTTAACCAACAGCTTCTTAAATTTCACTGGTGTGCCAGCTCCTTCTGCAAATCACACATGGGCATGGTTGTGCTTTTTCTTTCTCTTGCTCTCTTTCTCTCTGGTGCAGCTCTGTCATGTAGTTTATAAATATATCAATCTTATACTATGATTTCTTTTAGGTGACAGAGAAAACCTCTACAGAAGAAAAAAGATTGGAAAGAAATATTCTTAAAGAAATGTTTCCCTATGAAGTATCCACACCTACAGGAATCAGGTTAGTCTGATCAGTTTCTTAGATTAATTGCATCTCTTTTTTGCACTTGCCATCTTTGTGATCCTCATCGTGAAGGGCTGTTAAGGATTTTTTATGAGGCAAATATACATCTCCCATTTATTATTACCCTTAATTAGAAAGCATGGTTTTCTAAACTTCCAGATTTTTTTTAAGAATCTGTTGCTATTAATATTATTAAAGTAGATATTTTAACAAGTAGATCACAAGTCATTATGGATAAGTACAAAAAGTAAAATAGTTATTTGTCATATTAATGTCATGATTACAGCAAGAGAAAATGAAGCACATGGACAGCCAGCATACCATGAACTCAATAGCACATACTGCATTAGTATGAAAGGCTGATAGTTTATAGCTGATGCATTCTGATGGCAGGAACCAGGAAATAATGGCATTGCAAGTGATTGGTCATTAAGTGAGAGCCAGTAAAGTCACCTATCTGATTGTATAGAGGCTGAAAATATTTAAGGACTTTGGTTTCAGCAAAGTACAATGTTTTGCTTTTACCAGCGCAGGTCTTCCTCTTGGTTGCTTCTGCATGGGATAACAGTTGACAACCAGAACTCCTGTTATTAGTAAATGATCTTCATTTCTTGACATTTTAACTAATTACCTAAGCAAAAGCTGATGGAGGTAAATGGACATGAATTAATCTCTATGCTATCAATCCAAAAACCGTGAAAACCTCAAAAGATGAAGATCTTAGTATTTATTGTAATCCATATATAAAGTTGCTGAGATTGCATAAGGTCTTGGTAAGATGTTCCCTTTAGATTAGAACAGTGTGTATAGCGATATAGGGAACTTGTTCAAGGAACATGAATATTAGTTACAACTTTGCAACTTACTCTCCTGCAATAATTTCCAGGTAAAGCCTTAAGTAAATATTATATTTTAATTAACAGTGCTAGCTGTCGCAGACCAATCAAAGGAGCTGCTGGTCGACCTGTAGATCATGGTGATTTCCATCTGGATGAAACCTATTCATCAAAATACATCAGCAAATACGTTACCTCAGGTTTATCAGATGTCAAAGCGGAGAAACCAACAGTTAAAAAACGCTCCATTCCTTTGTGGATAAAATTCCTGCTCTTCATTGTTGTTGCAGTCTTCTTGTTTTTGGTCTATCAGTCTATGGAAACCAACCAAGGAAATCCATTTTCCCAGTTAATTGGTAACACTCCTGATCAAACGGTAGATTGAGTAATTTTTCTTTTTTGAGATGGCATCCACAATGTGGTCTCCTGTTTTTAACTGTAGAGATGTCTTCATTTTTCAGCTGTTCAGAGACTGCATACAGAGAAAATGAAAAGTGAAATAAACAAGACAATAAATGAGATGACTAACTTTTTTCAGAATTAGGAGATAAGTTTCTGCCATAAGTAATATTTTTAGACTGCTCTGGAACTTACTGTAGGATTTATTTTTTTAATGTGGACATCATTACATTCATTTGAGATTGTATATTTGTTTTTGCAGCCTGGAAGCTCTCTAAAGGGGCAAAGTGATAGTAAAATGTGAAGATGTGTTTAAATGTTTTTACTTCATACTGAAAAGATGGTGTACTGAACTATTCTCTACTTTGCCTGTTTCTAAGGGTGGGAAGAAGTAAGATAATAAAGGGAAATGCACTTGTGTGCATTTTACTGATACTGTGCAGCTACATTTAGTGTATTGTCATTTTAATGAGAAACCCATCATTTTTTCCATAGGATTCTGTACCATCTTAATAAATAAAGTGTAACCTATTGTATACCTTTCTGTATCGGTCTTAGTTTTAATGTAGTAACTTCATTTTAAGCTTATCCTCTATTTTAAAATCATAGTTACCTATTTTAGTGCTTATTCCTATAATTCCTAAACTGGCAATAGTTGTCCTTAGCAAGGCTATTTATTAATACAATTGTGTGGAATAAAAGTTACATCAATCAAGTTCAAATACTTTTTTTACTGAGCAATTAAAATTATAAAATCATAATTAATAGCAAACTTAAATTTTTAATTGTACTATGAAAGGGTTATGTTCTCACTCAAATCCTGCTATTTTTACTTAGGTAAATTGAATGTTATATTTAAAATTGGTTTTTTTCCTGGTTGCATTTTGTTTAATACATTGTCAGCGTTCATATTCCAAAACATTTCCTTCTTATGGTATTAAAGGGGCATTTATTATATTCCATGTGATGAACTAAGGTTAAAAAGTGCTACTTGTGGAAGCAGCCATTTTAGACTGCTGTAATTTGTTCTTGGATACATTTTCAAACCAATTCATTTTTTTACTAAATGTGGATTATTAAAAATATTAAATGAATGTATCAGTTTGCAGCACATGTGGGATCTTGATATTACTGCATATTCTATACAAAATTGCAATAAACTTATTTTTAACCTTAAGTTCTAGTGTCATCAAAAGTTGGTATGAATACAGAGAAATACTGTTTAATTATTTCTTCTGTCTCAAAATTCTGTGTCATTCCATGGAGAATTAGGCTCAATTCGAAACATAGATATTGACAAGCTTAGTAGAATTTGTGGCTGTTACTCCTTAGTAAAGTGTGTAAAGGATTGTGGAATTAAAATTTCAAAGAGGACTCCCAATCAGTTCTTGCCTTCAGATGGTATTGGGTAGCTCCTATGATCAAGCCACATTAGCCATTTATGCGTGTTAAGGTTGCTAGCAGTTGAAGTGCAACATCTTCTGGAGGCCCTGTTAATTTTGAAGCACAGCTCAAAATCATGCAACTCTCCAGATGTTAGACTGCATGTCCCATCAGCCCTATCCCTTATAGCTAATGGTCGTGAATGTTAGGAGCTGCAGTTCAGCAAGATTTTGAGAGCTGCATCATTTCTGTGCTTTAAAAACTTTACCAACACTTCATTTTACTTATGTTCAATTTGTGAAGTTGCATTTGGGAGCAGAATTAAGCTTCTAATATTCAATTTACTTAAGTGAGATTTAAGTAATAACTGCACAAGACTGTAAAGTAAATAAATATTTTATATATTTGTATGCTTATTAATGGACTTCCAAGAAATCATCTACATTAATTTGTATTCCCAGCATGTAGTTAATTTACAGTGGATACAAATCCAGCAAACAAGTATTGTACAAATCTGGAGTGCTGCTCTATTCAGCAGCTAGCCATAATGACTTATGCCAAAGAAGCCATTTCTAGAAAGGTGTTATATGAATTAAGATTATAATTCTATGAGGATGTAATTGCTTAATTTCACATATACTATAACCCGCCTAAATCTGGGTTGATTTATACACAGATCTATATAGTATTTTGCAGTGGAAGCAGTCCAGGCACAGCTTCCTACAAAAGAAGCACCACTTCCGCCTCATGCTTCACCGTGGCATGGAGGTGGCTATGCCCAGAAAGCTTTTGACAATACATATACCCAGATGAATTAAGAAGAACTTCCAGCATAGCCCTCCTGTAAAAGAAACACCAACACTTCCTCTGTGCCCTAATTTACAATGTCCAAGAGTTCCACAGTGGCATGCCAATACATTGTAATCTCAGTTTATCCACAGGTGATATGAAAGTCCATAATTTTGGCCCTTAAGCCTGTCCTTGACTTATATATAAGTTTATACAGTAAGTGAACATGCTCAACCTGGCTATTACGTGTGTCAAGACATCATAGTGGCACTAGATGGCACTGTAAAATGTACAAGTTAAGCTGCCAAAGCATGTGGTACTTCCATATTTTGGCCACAATGAAATTTCCAATGTATCTTTCTCTTTTGGGAAATTCTCATTGAAGTCTTTCTAGTTTCCCATTTGTTGAAGTTTGAGTATTAAATAAATAGTTATGTGCATATTAAGATGTATATATTTTGCTGAGTGGAAAACGTGGCAACCTCTAGTGCAAATGAGTAGCATGTAGGCCTCCAGATGTTCTCCTCAACATTAGGTATCATCAACAGAAATGGAGGGTGGCAGGTTGCCATTTAGCATTTGGGGTACAATATGTTCTCCATTACCTGTTCTTACACCAGCAAACACCTAACATAATTTGGTGAAAATATGTGGCACATTTTATACTACCATGTATATATTATATGATGAAATGCTTATTGAATATAACTTTGATGCATTTAAAATACTAACTGCCATTTTTAAGGTCCACTTTATGTAAAATAATTCTGTATGACCACTAGACGAGCACTCAGTGAATTAACAAACTGTTTTACTGCAAAAAAAACCCATGGAAATCAGAAGAGGTAGCATATTCTCACACAATTGCGTATGTTCGATTTAGCATGTTTATTGCTGTGAGTGTGATTTATTCCCCTTTTAATATCCATGTGCATGGTACTTCTGGCATGCTTTAAAAAGCAAAAATGAATAATGTAATACTGTGATGTTATTTCTTTGTATCAAATGTGAGATTGATATGTTAGTGCCTTAAAGCAAATTTCTGTCCTATAAAGCAAAACTAGCTAGGAAGCATCAGACTGGAAAATAAATGTAAACCCATTAGCTACATTGCTGTCTTTCTCAATTTTTATTTCTTTTAATTTCATCAAGTTTCCTCCACACATGTCACATTTTTTGTCAGATCACCAATCTAGCTACAACAGCCACAGTTGTCAATATAAAAGTAAACATAGTGGAGAACTTGTAATTTAGTTTACTTCATGAGGATGCTGCTGGGGAAAAGCGATCTGCCCCGGCCAAATGCTGTTTCCTTTCTTCTTTGTTGGTGTGGAGCTGACATTTTTTGTAGCAGTAGCACAAGAGAAAGATGTTGGTTGGCTATGGAAGAGAAAGTGATGCCATGTTAAAGCAGACTTGTTAAACACTTTGAAATGGACTAAAACACAAGAGGTTGAAACTGCTAAATATAGTTTCCTTTGACTTTATAAGGATTATTAACAAAATATATTTTCATAGTACTGGGCATTTAATATCTACAAATGTGGAAATAGCTCAGTGTGTAGGAAAAATAATGCAGGAAAGTCTTATTTCAAAACAAAAAATATAGCTTGTATATTTATTTTAGTAGTACAATGCCATGTACATAAGTGTTCCTGCATTCCAACCTGTTGGAAAGATTCCAGTGCGGATTGTTCAACATGGGCATAAAGGAAAAGATTTGAGTTATTTGGGAGTTTTAATAACAATTTATAGGTAACATTTTTATTGTATTCAGAAATAACCTTTCATCGTTTGAAAGATTTGTTTCCATTTGTAATAAGTTGATGGTATAGAGTACTATGGGTGTTTTGAGAGTAATGTATTTTTCATGTAAGCTGCCCAGAGAACATATGTTGGAAGGTGATGTATAAATAAATGGTTTTAATATCTGTAGTCTTATTTCAGGGTTCAAAATAGTTTACACACATATACATGACTAGTAATCCCACTTTTTATCATTAAGTGTGGTCATTAAGTAGATGCAAAATACCTCAAAAGATAATTTTCTGTCTTTCAATATTTTCTACTTCATAAATTGGGTGGGAGGAGAGAAAAACATGTACCTTTCTGTAAAGGTTTCCTATCACTTGAAGATAGGGTAGCATATAATTTACAATTTGTTATCAAAGAGTATCTGCAAGGCAGCTATTACTCATTGGGGCTTTGTGTTAGATTCCTTAAGATTTGACAGTGCCAAATTTCAAGTCAGGCAGGTTTGTGTCACTAGAAGAAAAAGAAAAAAAAGAGTGTCCTAAAGTCACACTGGAATGCCTAGTTCCAAACTGCAACACCAACTGATTTAATGTTTTAAGGAAGCTATAGGGATATTTGAGAAGTATTTAATGAAGTGGACTCTAGTCCTGGAAAGCGTAAGAGAAATTTTTATCACAAATCTTTTCTGGCAGCCAATATTGCGCCTGCAAAGAACCGTCCGGCGGAGTTGTTTCGAGTTGTCAGAGGCCTATTGCATCCCTCGGTTCAGGATGAGAGCCGTGACAACTCGGCAGCCCGCTGTGAAGCATTTGCTTGGTTCTTCATGGACAAAGTCGCTTTGATCCCTTATGGTCTGGGCACCATGTTAAGCAGTCTCTGAGGCTGTAGCTAGAGCACCTGCTTGTTCAGTGTTGATGGATTCATTGCAATTGGTAAAACCGGAGGATGTGGACAAGATACTCGGAGGGATGAGAGCGACCACATGCATCCTAGACCCCTGCCCATCCTGGCTTCTAAAGGAGGCCAGAGGGGGATTGGCCGAGTGGGTGAAGGTGGTGGTGAATACCTCCCTCCGGGAAGGCACTATTCCAGCGAGCTTAAAACAAGCTGTTATAAAACTGCTGTTGAAGAAACCATCACTGGACCCCACTCAATTTGTCAACTATCGGCCTGTTTCCAATCTCCCCTTTTTGGGCAAAGTCCTGGAACGTGTGGTGGCCTCACAACTCCAGGTATTCTTGGAAGACACGGATTATCTGGATCCGGCACAGTCTGGTTTTAGGCCAGGGCATGGTACCGAGACAGCCTTGGTCGCCTTAGTAGATGATCTACACCGGGAGCTGGATGGGGTGTGTGTCCCTGTTGGTTCTGCTGGACCTCAGTGGCCTTCGATACCATTGACCACGGTATCCTTCTGGGACGCCTAGCAAGAATGGGCCTTGGAGGTACTGTTCTGCAGTGGCTCCAGTCCTTCCTGGAGTGTTGTTCCCAGATGATGTGGGGAGACTCCTGTTCAACCCCTCATCCATTGTCTTGTGGGGTTCCTCAGGGTTCAATATTGTCTCCTATGTTGTTTAACATCTACATTAAGCTGCTGGGGGAGATCATCCGGAGTTTCAGGGTGCGGTGTCACCTGTATGCAGATGATGTCCACTCTGTCACTCCTTTCCACCTGCTACTAAGGAGGCTGTTCAGCTGCGCCCTTACCTTGGGAAGTCTGGCTTGGCCACGATAGTCCATGCTCTGGTTACATCCCGTATAGATTACTGCAACTCTCTCTACATGGGGCTGCCTTTGAATACTGTTCGGAAGTTTCAACTGGTCCAACGGACAGCAGCCAGGTTGATAACAGGAGCGGCACTCAGGGAGCGCACAACACCTTTGTTGCGTCAGCTCCACTGGCTACCAGTTTGCTACCGGGCACAAATCAAAGTGCTGGCTTTAGCCTTTAAAGCCATAAACGGTTCTGGTCCAACTTATATGTCCGAACGCATCTCTCCCTATGAACCATCAAGATGTTTAAGATCATCCTAAGGGGCCCTGCTCTCGGTCCCTCCTGCTTCGCAGGTGCGATTGGTGAGGACGAGAGACAGGGCCTTTTCAGTGGTGACCCTCGGCTTTGGAACGCCCTTCCTAATGACATCAGATCAGCCCCCTCCTTCCTGATATTTTGCAAGAAGGTCAAGACCTGGCTGTTTGACCAGGCATTTGTAGATGTAGTATGATTACTAAACTGAGACCTAAGGAACGACTAAGACGAAATTGGAAAGCGACTTAATAACGAGACGCTGAGATTTGTGTTAATTTTAATTGCTTAATTGTGTATTATATAATTGTGTTAGTAACTGTTGTATTTATCTTGGGCAGTCCTTGCCATGTGTACACCGCCTCGAGTCGCCTTCGGGCTGAGAGGGGCGGTATAGAAGTAGAGTAAATAAATAAATAAAAGTGCTACAGCTGGCATGGGCAAACTTCGGCCCTCCCTATGTTTGGACTTCAGCTCTCATACTTCAAACTTTGAGAAAACCAAAGGCATCCTGGGTCAGCATAAATGGAAAAATGGTTAACTGCTGATAAAATTCCCAAGGAATGGGAGAGTGCTCTTCTAAGTATTATTGATAACATTGTAGGGAGAAGGAGAGTAAGGGAAAGATAGGATCCACAATTTCCTTTTGGGCATAGGTGCAGACACATGCAGTGCCAGGTATTTCAGCTTGTAATAAATATCCCTCTACTGTAGTTGTGATACTGAGACACACAATGCCTACGTGCAGAGTGCTAGTAAGTAATATCTGATATGGGCTCAGGGTCTTTCCAGCACACTCTTGACTCCAGCCATTCAGACCCGATTTTTATTATGCAAGCACTGGCTCTCCTGGAATTTTACAGCAAGGCCAATCACATTGTAAGCCTATCACATCAATGTTTTGTCTTTTCTGTTTGCTTTCTTTATAAAGCTACAAGATAAAATCTCCAGCATAGACATCATCTGAAGGTGACATTTTCTCTCATCTCCAACCCAATCTCCCAACTATGATGAGCAAGTTGTTAGGCCTTGTAGTATGTGATAAGTAAGGGAAAGTACATAGTCACTATTACTGTATTCCCATTGGCAATTTGTCTCATTAAGAAAAAAGACTAAATTTAATAGTTTCCCAAATAGCCAGATGTAGCAATCTTCTTAGGATTAGATACATTTCCCAGAAATCGAACACATTTTGATAGAATAAGGGAGCAGTTCCAAAAGAGTATCTCTGCAGTTTAATCTAAAGATAATGTTTTCAGTTAAAATGTGCTGCTAAGAATAGTTAATACACTCCAAATGACTCTAGGACTACTGACTAAAAAAATAATATAAGATATAATGAAAAAAATGAAGGAAATCAAAATGAAAAAATACAAAGAATTGGAAAGGAAATTTATACCAAAATGGTATAGGACTCCAGCCCAATTTTCCTATATGATAAAAGGAGTAAGCTCAATGTGCTGCCACTGCAGGATGAATAAGGGATGGTATTCACATATGTGGGAATGTTCAAAAGTAACCATATTCTGTGAAATAACAAAAACTGGAAAGAGTATTAAAAATACCTATACAAGTAAACTTTGACATAAAAGGTAAATATAGGTAAAGGTTTTCCCCTGACATTAAGTCCAGTCATGTCCGAATCTGGGGTGTGGTGCTCATCTCCATTTCTAAGCCGAAGAGCCGGTGTTGTCCGTAGACACCTCTAGGTCATGTGGCCAGCATGACTGCATGGAGCACTGTTACCTTCCCGCCAGAGCGGTACTTATTGATCTACTCACATTTGCATGTTTTCAAACTGTTAGGTTGGCAGAAGCTGGGGCTGACAGCGGAAGCTAACACCGCTACCTGGAATCGAACCTGCGACCTTTCGATCAACACCAGCTCAGTGCTTTAACCCACTGTGCCACTGGGTACTCCAAAAATTTAGACATACTAATGGGAATATTAGGAAACAAGGGAATTAATTGAAAGGAACAAGAACTATTTCAAACCACGATTCAAGCTGGGGGTGGAAAGATTTAAAAAAGTGGATGTTGGAGACCTGGAACAATTACATATATAAACATATGCAATTCCATATTATGACAAAGTGTAACAAAGGAGGATATGCAAGAGGATAAAATAGGGGAAATAAAAAACAAATGGACAACATATTGCGATTGGTTGGGATGAGAGACAGGACCTTCTTGGTGATTGCCTCCCGGCTATGGAACTCCCTGGTGAGATCAGATCGGCCCCCCTCCCTCCTGTCCTTCAGAAGGATGGTAAAAACTTGGCTGTGGAACCAAGCTTTTGGGACAGGGCAATAAAGCAGCAATAGGAAAGATTACCAGGCCAATTAGATTAGACGCAGATGACCAAGACGGTTTTAAATGGTGTATTTTAGTTATTGAGATAAATGTTTTTAATGTTTATGCACGCGTATATGAATTCTTGTCCCGGCATTGAATGTTTGCCGTATATATGCTGTGCTTCGCCCCGAGTCCCCTTCGGGATGAGAAGGGCAGAATATAAATGTTTTAAATAAATAAATCTCTCTGTGGCATTACTTCACGAACGAAGATTCTTAGGAAGGACTCATCCCACGCTTTTTACAAGCACGGTGATGACTAAAAAGGCCCATCTGAGATTGGCGAGTCCGGTTGCAGAAAGCACAGCAGAAAGCCTCCTTGGGTGATGTTTCCAAGTTGCAGTTGTTTCTGTGTTGTCATTTCTCTTCGAGACCCGTTCGGCGTGTCTTCTCGAAAGAGGTCGCAGCATTGTGGATAGTGCATCTCCATGCCTCTCGATGTGAGGCTAGGGTGGACCATTGTTGGTGATCAATGTGGCCGAGCCCGAGCTGTTGTTTCAGGGAGTCCTTATATCTCTTTTTTGGGGCACCTCTCTTGCACTGACCCGTGGTGAGTTCACCGTAGAGTAGTATCTTAGGGAGGCGGTGGTTCTCCATCCTAGAGACGTGCCCTGCCCAGCGCAGCTGTATTCTCAATAGCATGGTCTAAATAATAAACAATTATAAAGAAGTATAAAACATGAGGAACTCTGTTAAGGGGTCTTGGCATCAGGAAGGTTGAGATACACTAGAACTATTTATTTATTTATTTAGAACGTTTGTACCCCGACCTCACCTTCATAGAGGGACTCAGACTGGCTTACAGCAAGATTCAATGCTATACAATTTAAAAACAGCTACAACAACGTATTAAAATACATAAAAAGCCCAGCATAAAACCACAACGCCACTAGAAACAATTCCACTTGATCTGTAAACGTGGTCGTTCATTCAGACCACTGATTCTCAAAGTGGATGGTACCACCCCCCTAGTGGGCGGTGAGGCGATCCAAGGGGGCAGTGGGGGGCTCAGGGGAATTTGGGGGGCAGTGAACCCCTTTAAGCGGGCGGTGAACGATTGGCCAATTACAAGGGTTCGCGTGGCCCTCTTCCTTGGCCCTGCCCCTTTCGCTTTGACCCCCACACGCAGTGCGAAGGCTGCAGTGCAAAGGCCTTCGCGTCCTCCGGCAGAGCCTCCCCACCGCCGCAGGCTCGGATTACCCATAAGGTCACCCTAGGCCATGGCCTAGGGTGGCACCTTTGGGGGGGGGGCAGCAAGTCCGGGTGGGGCTTTCCTTCCTCCTCCTCGCGCCGGCGAGGAGGCGGGGGCGGAGCCGGGGGCAGGGCGGAGCCGGGGACAGAGCCTTTGGCCTGGGGCGCCAAAAGGGCCTGATCCGGGCCTGCACCACCGCGAAAGAAAGCGCGGCCTTCCCTGGCAGAGGCAATTCATTCCAAACCCCTCCAGTATTTTCTGTTGGTCATGGGGGTTCTCTGTGCCAAGTTTGGCTCAATTCCATTGTTGGTGCAATTCAAAATGCTCTTTGATTGTAGGTAAACCATAAATCCTAGTAACTACAACTCCCAAATGAGAAGGGCTATTTTCTCAAAACTCCACCACTGTTCAAATTTGGGCGTAATGAGTATTTGTGACAAGTTCCACCCAAATCCATAGTTGTTTGGGTTCATAGTGCTCTCCAAATGTAGATGAACTACATGTCCCCTAAACCAGTCAATTCCTCTGAAACCCCTCCAGTATTTTCTGTTGGTCATGTTGGTTCTCTGTGCCAAGTTTGGTCCAGTTCTGTCATTTGCGGGGGTCTCAGTGGTCTGTGGAAGTCAGAGCTGAATCGATTGAAGGTACTGCAAATCCCATCATCCGTTGTCCATACTCCCCCAAACATATTGCTTTTGTGATTAATCACTATGCTTTAATTATGTTCAATTTGTAACAATGAAAATACATCCTGCATATTAGATATTTGCAGTATAATTAGTAGGAGTAGCAAAATTATTTATGAAGTAGCAACGAAAATATGGTTGGGGGTCACCACAACATGAGGAACCTTATTTAGGGGTCACGGCATTAGAAAGGCTGAGAACCACTGCATTAATACATATATCTTTCTGTTTAATTGCTATTAAAGTTTTTTTAAAAAAATTCTAGGGGGGCGGTGAGTAAATTTTTTTCTGGAAAGGGGGCGGAAGGCCAAAAAGGTTTGGAAACCACTGATTCAGACAGACAATAGCCAATCTCAGCCTATTGTGGGAAGGCTTAGTTCCATCCAAGTCTTCACCAACCTCCTAAAGGACAACAGAGAGGAGGCAGACCTAGCATCACTTGGGAGAGTTCCACAGCCGAGGGGCCACCACAGGGAAGGCCCTGTCTCTCGTTTCCACTAGTCACGCTTGCAAAGTTGGCGGGACCGAGAGCACGGCCTCTCCGGAGGATCTTAATGTCCTTGATGGTTCATAGGGGAGAATCTGTTTGGACAGGTAAACTGGGCCGTTCTAAAGTATTTATTTATTTATTTAATTTCAGGATTTTATCCCGCTCTTCTCAACCCCCGAGGGGGGGACTCAGAGGGGCTTACAGTAAGGCGCAATTCGATGCCCACACAGCAACAATACAAGACCCCAGAACCCCTCAACAACCAAAATACAATTAAAATACATCAAAATACAACCATCCAAACATCATACGCATTCATTCCAGATTAAAACAATGTTCTGGCCATTAAAGCATTGGCCCTGATCATCCACTTTCCGTTAAAATCCCATCTAAAGTGCTGCCTTGTGCTGGTGTGCAAACGCCTGGTCCCACAACCAGGATTTTACTTTTTTCTGAATGCCAGGAGGGATGAGGTGGATCGTAAAACACATCGATAGGGAGCGCATTCCACAGGCGGAGCCAGCCACCACAGCCTGAGCAAAGGCCCTCTCCCAAAGGAGGGTCCCCACCATCCACATTTGAGAAGTAGGCGGGAGCGAGAGCAGGGCCTCCCCGGGTGATCTTAGATTACGAGGTGGGACGTAGCGGCTGATGCGTCCGGACAAGTAAGCTGGACCAGAACCATATAGAGCTTTAAAGGTCAAAACTAGTAGTTTCCTGGTGTTCTTTATGTTCATGGAAATTCACATTTGCCAAACGGAGGTGACATCATGTTCACCTTTGCAATAAGGTTATGGTGCACTGGAACTTCCCATAGATCAGTGGTTCTCAACCTGTGGGTCCCCAGATGTTTTGGCCTCCAACTCCCAGAAACAGCTGGTAAACTGGCTCGGAATTCTGGGAGTTGTAGGCCAAAACACCTGGGGACCCACAGGTTGAGAACCACTGCCATAGATTGTGGACTTTCCAATCTGTATAGGCCTCAGTGCATGATGAGCATCAGCCAGGAAGGCATGGCCTGGGCCTTGACTGCCAGGGAGCTTTGTCTCGATGTTATCTACACTCAACGTCACTTGGGAGTTCAATCCGGCTGGTGCCAGACTCAGGCGAACCCATTGTCCTTCCTTCCCAAGGTCTCAACTTGAGGCCAGGCCTCTCCTGCAGCCACCATCGTGACGTCACGGGAGGGGAGGGGCACAAACCGTTTGAGAAGGGCGCAGAGGCGGTTGGGAAGGACGTCAGAGCCGTGACGCGAGCGCGTAGCACCTCGCCGCCCAATCCCAGCGCGCGTTTCCTGACGCCGGCCCCGCCCCTTTGCGTCAGCGAAGGACAAAGTCATTGAGGAAGGGTGATTTTCGGCCTTTAGAGCGGAGGTGCCGGTGGAGGAGCGGAGCCTTCCGCCATCTTAGGAGGCGAGTCCGTGGGAGGCGTTTTCTGAGGGAAGGGGGAGTGTGCGTGGCTTTCCTATCATAATAGCGAGTTTCTCTGGCTTCTCCCCCTCAGAGCTTCCCGCCGCCGAAGCCATGTTCTCGTCCGTCGCGCCGCTCGTGCGGCTGAACCCGTTCCACGCTCCTCGTCTGCAGCTGCAGCAGGAAGGCCTCTCGCTGAGGGAGCGCCCCGCAGAGCCCGAGGAGGCCTCTTGTACCCGGCGGAGCCTGGCAGCCGCCTCCGCAGAGGGTGAGCAGCAGCCCAAGGAGTCATGGCCCGGGGGAGGGCATGAGGTCGGCCCCGCCCGGAGCCTCTCGAAGGTCGGGAAAGGTCATCCCGCGGCCCGTTGGGCAACACCCGGCCTCGGCATTTCCTTGCCCTTCGGCCCTCAGAGGGTGCAGGAATGCCTCAGGCGGGCCTTTGAACTTTAACCCCCAGGCCTGGAAGGGCGTCTCTGGGACTCTGGGAGGTGTGTTGTCCATCTCCATTTCTAAGCCAAAGAGCCGGCGTTGTCCATAGACACCTTCAAGGTCACGTGGCTGGCATGACTGCATCGCCTCGCTGTAGCCCCCACTCAAGGGCCTCGGGGAATCCCTGAGTGGCCTCCAAATTAATTCCTTGGCCTGCTCTGCCCTCTTTTATGCCCAAGACTTAATTTTGTGGAAATGAGAAGGCCTCCACATTTGAAGTGCACCTAGAATTAATGGCAGTTCCACACTGGGCACCGTAGTTTCGCAAGGTTTTAGTAAAATTTAAGGCGTGCTGGAGGCCCCCTCCCCCATAGCGCAGTGGGTTGAACTGCTGAACCCACGGTTTGAATCCTGATTTGCCTCTAAATTGATTCCTTAGCCTGATGTTTCCTCCTTTGTGGCCAAGACTTAATTTTGTGGGGGAAAGGTCTCCACACTTGAATTGCATCTAGAATTAATGCAGTTCCACACTAGGAGCTGTACTTTCTCAAGGTCTTTAGTAAAATTTACGGAGTGCTGGGGCCCTTGGTGCCGCAGTGGGTTAAACCGCTGAACTTGCAGACCGAAAGGTCGGCAGTTTGAGTCTGGGGAGCTGGGGGAGCTCCCACTGTTAGCCCCAGCTTTCACCAACCTAACAATTCGAAATCATTCAAATGTGAGTAGATCATTACCTGCGGGAAGGTAGTGGCACTCCATGCAGTCATGCCAGCCGCATGACCTCGTGTTATCCTGGATTCCAAAATGACGCTGGAAGCCCAGATTGCGTCCACTAGTAAAAGGGTCTTCTTTCATCTACGCCAAGTGAGGCAGTTGGCGCCTTATTTACCAACAGAGGCGCTGGCTACGGTTACGTCGAGGCTGGATTACTGCAATGCATTGTATGTGGGCTTACCTCGAGCAGCAATTCACAAGATCCAAATTGTGCTAAATGCAGCCGCTAGACTCCTCACAAGAACATCAATGAGGTGCCATATAACACCACCCCTACAGCGCTTGCATTGGCTGCCGGTTGAACACAGAGTCCTCTATAAGAATCTGGTCCTAGCGTTCAAGGCCTTTCGAGGTCAGGGTCCTTCATATCTAAGAGACCGTTTAATGCTACTCCACCACCAGAGACTGCCACGGCCAGCTCATGAGAATCTTCTCTATGTCCCTGGCCCTAGAGAGGTTCATTTGGAGTCCACAAGACAGAGATCCTTCTCCATTGTAGCCCCAATCTTGTGGAACTCCCTACCGCCAGACCAAAGAGCCACTCCTGATCTACATACATTTTTAGGGGCACTTAAGACATGGCTCTTCAGAAGAGCCTATGATTGTTAAGTAACAAGCTGTGACTATGTAACCTGTTTATTTTAATTGTGTAAGTAGCCCAGAGCACCTTTGGTGGAGGGCGACTCATAAGAAATAAAGTTGAGTTGAGTTGAAGGTGTCTATGGACAATGCTGGCTCCTTGGCTTAGAAATGGAAATGGGCACCACCTCACAGAGTCGGACATGACTAGGCTTCATGTTATGGGGAAGCCTTTACCTTTTAGGAGTGCTGGTGTCTTACCAAACTACAGGGTTTTCCTGACAAGATTTATTCAGAGGAGACCTGCCAAGAAAAGCTTCCTCAGAGGCTGATATAGTATGACTTTGCCAACACTCCCTTCGTGGGCTTCCATGGCTGATTTGGGATTTGAACCCAGTTTCCAAGTGGCACCAGGAACATCTGCATTATAAAATTAATGCAGCTTGACACCAGCTTAACTACCATGGCTCCCTACTATGCAATCATGGGAATTGTCCTTAACCCTAAAGTGCTGGTGCCTCACCAAAGTAATGATTCCGTAACCATGAGCCATGGTGGTTAAAGTAGTGTCAAACTGCATTACTTCTACAGTGCAGATGCAACCTTGGTGTCAAATATTCAGGGGGCTGGGGTGGGGTGGGGGTGGGGGTAGAAATAGATGGGACTACTAGCTCCCTGTATTAATATAAATCCCATACTCATGTTTGCGCTGAAGCTTTGAGCTAAATCTTGCCAGTTACATTGGTAAAGCATTGTTTATTCATATACTATTTATTATTATTTTATTTATATTTATGGAAGTACATTTAATTTTTTTAGCAATTTTTTTTATCACATTAAAACTTTCATTACAATGTAAACCAGTGTTCCTTGATTCTTGAGGCCAGCAGTCTGACACCAGAACTGAATTATGTTGAAGGTAAAGAGATAAGATGTAGATCTTGAAATGTCTATTAGAACCTGCTTTGCCAGTTATGTGAAGCATTCACAACAGTTGCTATTGGAGGTCATGCACACAAATGTGTATGTGTTTCAAATAATCAACAAAGACCACAGCATAACCTCTCAAAATCAGTAATTTGTTCATAGAGGTTATTACTACTGTTTGTAAGCATCCATTTTGCTCATTTATACATTCAGTTTTTTTATAAGACTGCCATAGACAATAATATTTGCATATTATAGACTCTGCTTCTGTTGCCCCATTTATTACCTATAGGCTGCAAGACTTCATGCCACTGGAAATAAAATCCTTACATTGTGCAGTAGATCTGAGTTGTATCTAGCTGCATCTTGCCAATGGAATAGCATCAGGTAGTGGAAAGTTTACAGTACTTATCATCCATATGAGCTTGTGTATCTCCCTCTGCATCTTGAATGTGCTGAAGGGAACACTTGAAGCAAATTTTATAGGGTAGTGGAGGAGAGAAGGATATGCTTTGTGTGAGTAAGAAGTGTCCCAACTTAGGGTGATTTTTATGTAATCATGCTATAAATACAGGCTGAACAAACAAGATAGGTTCTGTAGGTTTGCTTGTAAGTTGAATTTGTATGGAAATCGGAACAGGTACATTTTTAAGTGCAACTCCAGCCATAGGCAGGCTTTGGATAGCATGGGGAAGGGTTAACACCTATGTGGTGTTTGTTTTGCTGCCTGTGCCCCTGTTCAGAAGAATTCACCTCACTTTCTGTCTCTGATAATTGAATTATGAAAAATTTGGCTTATTGTGGAAACAATGATTGGTGAGAAAGCTTCAATTGAGACCCCATGATAATTCTTTCAAGAGTGAATTTCCCTTCAGGGGGTTATATGTCTCTCACTTCCTGTTGTCTCACTCCCGTTCATAACTATGAGTTATTTGTATGGCGGATGTTTGTAACTTGAGTACTGCCTGTAGTTTTTCATTTGATAGTTAGATTGGTATTCTTTTGACGAATCTATATGTAATATAACTAGTGGAAGGATGTCTTTTATATTTGTATTTATATGGAAGTAATTTGGCATTTGGTCTTGTGACTATAAAAATGAGCCAAACACATTTTAGAAGCTAGTTTATCTTTGAAAATGTGTTTCTTTAATTCAGGACTGGGGAATGCACAATTTATATGCATCTCCTATGCCTATTTAAGCAGGAAAATTGTGCTAACAAACAAATGGAAAACGCTCACAAAAATATCCAAACCACCACAGAAATGGTGGTTTGGATCCCTAGTCTGCTGTTTCCTCCTCATCCCCATGGTAAAAATCAGACAGTTCATGGATCTGGGAGTGAAGGGACAGTGACCCTGCCTGCTCTGCAGTTGTCCACTACTGCTAATCCCAACTAGATTAGGTCCATTGGATTGATGTCTAAGCATTAAATCAACATTTACCCATTTATTCACTGGGTATACTGTAGTTGAGACTAACAAATTTAGGCAATTGTTAGCAACAACCAACATTTATTTAGAAGAGTTGCTAAATTGTTCTCATTTGATCAGTTGCAGTTTTAAATTTAAGAGATATAACTATCAAGATAGTGAATTGGTCACTTGGAAGATCTTGGGAATTTCTTGGTGTTTATCAGGGTGTCTACAACAGCCAAATGCATTGGATTACAACTTCTATAATTGCATTGATTGTACGGATTATGGGATATACTCAGGATGTTTGGAGAGTTCCTATTTGGGGGATTCTGAACTCAACATGTTCAGATTTATTTAAAATAAGTCATGTTTTCCAATTAACACATTTTAATGAAAGTTTTTTTTTTTTGTCCTATTTCATGACTTTCGTTTGACCTACTTGGGTTTTTTGTTTTATATTTCTGAGTTCTTTCTCGTTCTGTGGGGCATTTATTGAGGACAAATACAGCTTAAAGCAAATGCTGGTTGTCAGTAGAACCTTTTTGCTTATTCCCTCATCCTGTATAATTATGGTTGTGCTTTAAATCATTTTTTTTCTTTCTACAACCTTTTATATAACCATATAGAAACACAGTGTATCTTGCTCAGTAGCACAGATTTTATATATTATGGAGACATCAGATGTAAAATAATATCCCTGACATTCCTAGACAGTCTCGGTTTATCTTAAAGTATCATAAAAATGATGGTGTAAAAATTATATCCTTACTTCAATTTACTTATGATAGAGAACTGAGATCATTTAAACTGTTAGTAAACAGCATAAATATGATATTCTAGTAAATTTAGAAGTATTTCATAAATTTAAAATATTTTAAAATATTGAGATGTAAACTTTGCTTTAGGATTTCTTTACAAGATTATTCAAAATTGTAATCACAGTTCTGTATTTTGCCAACTTGTACCTATTTCTCTTTTAAGCAGAAGAATATAGTTGTGCATATGGTTCTGGGAGATTCTTCATCCTTTGTGGCTTTGGTGGAATTATTAGCTGTGGTACCACACACACGGCATTGGTTCCCTTAGATCTCGTTAAATGCCGAATTCAGGTTTGATTGCATGTCAGATGTTATAGCATGATAAAGAGTGAGTGTTTCCTAACCAAAATAAAGTAACATTTGGATGTAACCTAAATATTTTATATTTGCATGTGGTTTACTTAACAGCATGGTGTGCCTTTTTTTTGCTGCAGAAGAATACAGTTGTGAATATGGATCGCTCAAGTTTTATGCTCTCTGTGGCTTTGGAGGAATCCTAAGTTGTGGTCTGACACACACAGCAGTCGTACCTTTGGATTTAGTAAAGTGCCGCATTCAGGTTCGTATGTTGCCAATCACTGGAAACTTTTCTAGGTCTTGGAATGAAACCTTAAATCCCAGTACTATAGTTAATCCATTTTAAGTGAAAATACAATGTAAGGATGCAATACACCCTGAAAACTTAGACTGTTGTAGCACAAAGGCTAGATGACAGTTTCTTGTGTTTTTAGTGTGGAGTTCCAAGTGTTAGAACTCTACACCAAAGACATAACGCAAGAACATAACAGAGCATTTAATAAAGCATTAATAACACACACTCCAGACATGTGAAATATTTGTACTAAGTAAAGAAAATAGTTAGGACAAAAGGAAGCTTTAACAAATTTAAAAGTGTTAATTACTCAAGACAATTATGTTTTAGTTAGTTCAAAACATGAACCTTTACATATTTTCTTGAAGAGGTAAATATGTTTGACATTTATATAACTGCATTTGGTGGTAATCTCAACCAATTGTCCATAGGCTTCTTCATAGAATTATGTTCATAATATTTATATAACCTGCCACTTAATATCAAGAACTCTTGAGGTGTAAAAATATAAAACACTTTTACAGGAATCATACATATTATTGTATTTCACTAAAGTTAAATACTTCAGCATCATAAGCCTATATTTCTAATGTTATGATGGAAGTTTTACTATGTAAATCAGATTAAATAGATTAGTCTTTGACAAATATAAATAAAACCAACTGCTTGAAATAGTACAAGACAGTTGATGAAGTTGTTTTTTTTCTGAAGCAGCCAAAGGTGTTGAGGAAAGGGTCTTGACTTGTTGTTTGATCCCGTATATATTGCAGAAAATATAATCCTGTCCGTACCGAAATCAGAGAATCCAGAAAGTAAAACGGAGCAAATCAGTAAAGTGCGACATGAGGTAGGAAGGTAGGATGAGAGAGTACTGAAGTTTTTATGAAGTTTTGTGTTAAAATCAATAATAGCATATTCCTAATTTCTTCTACAAAGTAATTAGGATTACTCAACGTTTTTTCATGCCCTGATTACATAGTTAGGGGAACCAAAGACAATTAAAACTTTTGTATGGCATGGAAGAAATGTTTCTGATGACTAGTGAGCAACTGGTTTTTTACCATCATACTCTTTGTTTGGTAGAGTTACAATATGATTGCTTACATTCTGACACCTTCTCTACTTTCAATTTTCTTTCTATTATAGACTAAAACCCTATCTTCCAATACTTTTACTGCCCCTCTTCATTTACTAATATTTAGTAACAATATTACCACTTAAGTCTAGAAAGAGGCACATCAAAAAAGTATGTACTGGACAGTTACTGTCTATTGTAAAAATAGCTCTTCCAAGTCTGTAGAAGTACACACGTTTGGGTAAGCAAATGTGGTTTCAGCAGGCCCGTAGCCAGGATTTTGATTTTTTTGAAGGGGGGGGGGGAATTGAGTCTTGAGTGAGAGAGGGTCTACCCTAGCAAACCTTTTGTATCATTATCCCAATACCCCCATGCATAAGGGATATATTGAGCATGGTGATCAGATCATGATATGAATAAACATTACAGTTTAAATAATGTACCAGTAAGGCCTTCTCGCGGACCACCCTGAGAATTTGGGGCGGGTGGGCTTAAGCCCCTCAACCCCTCCCCCCCGGCCCGGCCCGGCTACATGCCTGGGTTTCAGTATACATTTTATTAACTTTGGACTATTGTGTGTGTGTTAGCATACTAGTTGATTTGTATTTTCATGTCCAATTACATCTAGTTTTGATAATTTTCATATATATTTGATTTCAAAACTTGAGAATCTTATAGTTGCATCCCTATTAATACTCTCTACTTGTCATAACTTTCTTGAATTCTGCAAGATCTACTTCATACCAACTAACTTCACGTTCCCAGAGCTAACTGACTTGTCTCTTTGTCCATATTCATTAATACTTATGTTTTCCTTCACCATGGTCTTAGTATTGCTTACAAGATTTTCTTTTAAAAGGCTGTTGGTACATATACTGAACATTATATGTTTGAACTGAACTACTGTAGTAGTGGTGATTGCGATTGTAAGAATGCTTTAAAATGTGCTAACAGATGTTCCGACATTTGTTTAGGTGGATCCACAAAAATATAAGAGCATATTCAATGGATTTTCAGTTACTGTCAAAGAAGATGGAGTCCGTGGCTTAGCTAAGGGATGGGCTCCAACCTTTATTGGATATTCCATGCAAGGACTCTGCAAATTTGGTTTCTATGAAGTGTTCAAAAACCTATATGGAAACCTATTGGGAGAGGTAGGCTTTTTTTATTAACATCCCTCTTTCGAGATTTTTCCACTGAAAAATCAGAAACATTTAATGATCTTTTCCAACTTATTTCAGGAAAATACATACTTGTGGCGTACATCACTGTACTTGGCCGCATCTGCCAGTGCAGAGTTCTTTGCTGATATTGCTTTGGCTCCAATGGAAGCTGCTAAGGTTCGCATTCAAACGCAGCCTGGGTATGCTAATACATTGCGGCAAGCAGCTCCAAAAATGTTTGCAGAAGAAGGTATATGGGCGTAAGTATCGACAGCAGACAAAACCTTTTGGCATAAGTGTTTTAATGGAGATAAACTCGTATTTGATAATGGCCATTCAATTTCTAGATACTACTGTAGTTCTAAATAAGATCATAAATGAAGTATTAAGTATACAGTCCAGTATTTGATGTGGGCCAACATGCTCCCTTAGATCCATCTTTGTTTGATGTCTCTTGTGCTGAGTTCTGCTTAAACTTGGTTTTAAGTAGTTCCAGATAAGAGGGATCAGCAACTTCACGGTTGTACAGTCAAAGATGCTTGAGTCATTGGCATGTGAGAACAATATACCTTCACTCTAGTTTCATGTTCTGATAGAAATGACTTTAACATGTCATTCTCAACTATCAGGATTTAGCTGGAGTGTGGACATGTTTATCAGTTCTAAGATTAACTCTGAAAAGATGTTTGCAACTTATGACTTATTTTTAAAAAGTAATATGTTAACTTCATTGAGGATTATTAGATTTCTGAGTTGTCACTATTGGAAGAATAATCATTTGAGTCAAGTGAATATTGGTTTACATGACAAAGACAGAAATATGATTATGGTGTCTTTAAAAGCTACTTTTGCTGACTGTAGTTCTAGAGCGTCTATAAAGTACGTTTGCTTAGCTGTTTGGGACTGTAAGGCAATGCCTATTTTTTAACAGACTATGTGTAAGTCATACTTATTATTGTCTATATTAGCGTAAGCTTTTTAGACTCGCAGCCCCTTTTTACCTCAGAATGTTTATGTGAAGGGAAAGAAAGGCAAATAGGTGTGTGAGAGAAGGGAAAGCAGAGAGGCAAAATAAAGAATCTGCTGGGTACATTTTAGCAAAGCTTATCTCCCCCCCCAGGTGCATTTTTAAGCTCACAATAGTAGGATGTTGGTCAGGTGAAGTGGGGTTGCAGCTGTTCAGAGATCCTGGAAATAGTGATTTTTATTTGGACCTGTCTGCATGCAAAGTACGTTCTCTACAACTGAAATCACAATACATCCCTCTAAGTTGCTTAACTCTGTTCCAGAATAACTTCAGTGAATAAGCTTAACTGTATTTACTTGATTCTAATGCACCATTGAATCTAATGTGCACCTTAACTTTCAAAACACTAAAACCAAAAATAGTATGTATGTAGAATGTAATGTGCAGCAGCAAAAAATGCACTCTTTGTAATTTGGCCCAAAAAGATGTGCATTACACTTGCTGCCTGCTTAGTATTCCTTCTTTAAAAACAAAGCTGTTAGAACACCAAGGCTTTCAGCAATGGAAAACAAACCTTTGGGGCGGATCAATACTGTAGAGTGAACCCATTTTAGCTGCCTGGCTCAATACTATGGGGCCTGCCAAAGAATGGTAATGCCTCACCAAACTACAAATCCCAGGATTGCATAGTATTGAGCAATGTCAATTAAATTAGAGATGATGTCCTTCAAAATTAGCTCCAGGTGGTTCTGAAGCAGCTTCCCCTTTTGCTTTGACTGAGCACTAAAATTACCATATTACACAATGCTAACCCGAATTTTGGACAGGTAATTTAGTCAAAAATGATGAGCATTAGATTCAAGTAAGAAGGTATATTTAAATTTCCTTTTTTGTTGTTTCCTTTGAAGTTTCTACAAAGGTGTTGTGCCATTATGGATGAGGCAGATTCCATATACAATGATGAAGTTTGCCTGCTTTGAACGAACTGTAGAAGCTCTTTACAAACATGTTGTCCCCAAACCAAGGAGTGAATGTTCCAAAGGAGAACAGCTGGTTGTAACATTTGTAGCAGGCTATATTGGTAAGGAAACATCTAATATGTACAGATGTCATAGCTATAGTCTTATATCTGTGATTTGAGTTTTCTGGAAAATGCAGGGCAGTGAAAAAAAATATTGCTTTAAATAATGTTTCTTGATTTGGCACATGTGGTTTGAAATACTGTATTAAGATACATTCAAAGCTTTATTTAGTAATTATTTTGAGTGCTTATAATAATGTAGACAATAACATATTAAGTATACCTGAGATGACCTACAGAGAGCTACGTCTGCTAGATCTTACGTTAGTAGTTAAATGTTATTTCTGAAATGTAATTGTAGTCTATTTAGTGAGTGTGGTTATGTAGATACATGCATACACAGTACAGAACAATGGTTTGCCATGTATTTCTGATAGATACTAATAGTTGTGATGTAGCATTCATATAAGTGATGAGCATCGTTAATCCCAGGAGTACCAGCCTCACCTTTCTCGCTACTGTGGTGCTCCTTCTCGCCTTTTTGAATGCCTAGATGACCATGGATCGTTGGTCCATGAGGTGCATGGAGACTTTTTCCCCTCTCCACACAATGACCCTCAATTTATCCAGACTATATCAAAATCCATAATCTCTCCCCCCCCCCTCAAATTTCAACTTATACATGAGTATATACAATACCAGAACTAGAGAGGTGGGTTTTTTTAATCGTGTCAGAAGCGAATTGGGAATATACCGCAAGTCGCTTCTGGTGTGTGAGAATTAGCCATCTGCAAGGGGACGGCCAGGGGTGTTACCATCCTGTGGGAGGCTTCTCCCATGTCTCCTCATGGGAAAGCGGGGCTGACAGGAGCTCACTCCGTCTTGTGGATTTGAACCGTTGACCTTTGGTTCAGCGGTTCAGCAGGCACAGAGGTTTAACCATTGTGCTACTACGGCTCCTGAGATGGTCAAAACTGTCATCTGGAGGGTGACATTGATATAAATCTGTTTTTAAGAATTCTGTCCAAGCCCTAACATTTGCGCCTGACAGAGTAGTACTGCATCTGTGACAGATACTTTGGATCTTCAAAGTCTTGTAGTATCTATTCCCAAATGTATCATATATTTAAAGAAGTGTTATATGTTAAGAATGAGTAGTAAAGTATGGCTCCTTGTAGCAGTTATGGGTTAGTGGAATGCCGGTCTCATTTTTACATAGGTCTGATCTGAGTATATACTTAAAACTAATTTTGGTAACATGTTTTCAGCTGGTGTCTTCTGTGCCATTGTCTCACATCCTGCTGATTCTGTGGTATCTGTGCTGAATAAAGAAAAGGGCAGTTCAGCTCTGCAAGTGCTGAAGAGGCTGGGAATTAAAGGTGAGGGTTCAAACAGATGTTCCAACTTTGAAAATTCATGATTATTTCTAATTACTAATAGTGGTGTGCTTTCAACAGGTGTATGGAAGGGGCTGGTTGCACGTATTATTATGATTGGCACCCTGACAGCATTGCAGTGGTTCATCTATGATTCCGTGAAGGTATATTTCAGGCTTCCTCGTCCACCTCCACCTGAGATGCCAGAATCTCTGAAGAAAAAACTTGGGCTTACAGAGTAAATTGATCATGGACTCAATGATAGCAAAACATCATGAAACTTTTTTCCACTTGGCAATGTAGAAGACTAAAATTTTATTGGCTCAGGCTGCAGTGTTGTCACTATTGGTCTAAATAAACAGTATGAGAACTATGAGTGTTTGGCTTGGTGTCTCATAATATTCAGTCTTTTAATAAAAATGGTTTGATGGGAATCCCTTCACTGAACAAAAAAATAAAGGAAATTTAGGAATACAGAGTATTTACATCAAGGTGTAAATAGCTGGCTGTCATTTTGAATAATTATGTAAGTAGGCAAGTCATTTTACCTGTTGCTTTTATAGATCAATATAGTCATTGGCATGCACATACTTTTAAGCTTCAGATGCTTGCCTGTAGCCTAGATAAAGCCAAGAATAAAGGTGTATTAAAAAAAGGTTACACTTTTTTTTACTGGTCGAAATCAAATTTACTTCCAGACAGACTAAATTCATTGGTGCTTTAAAGTTAATACTTTTTTAGATTCCATTCATTCATTCAGTCTCCTGTAGTTGATATAGGTAGGTCATTGCTATAAATTGTTATGAGTTCCCTTCGGGGTGAGGAGGACGGCATATAAATGTTATAAAATATAGAAACAGAGAAAGCAAAAGAATAAGAGCAAGTGTAATGGCAAGCCTTATAGATAATATACTTTTTGTGAAGTACTCTCGCCTTGTTAACATCAAATTATTTTACTGAATTCCAGCAGTAAGAGGGAAGACATTTATTTTGTAGTATTTTGTAAACCCTAGGCCTTTGATTAGCTTAGTTCTTTATTCCATCTTGGGTATTCTTGAGCTCACAAATGTGCAATTGCTTATTTCACATCTAGTTGCACACTTCAAATATATAGCCATGTTAGTCTGGAATATAACTATGCAAAGGGATCTTGTAGCACTTTAGAAACTGAGAATGAATGTATCTGAGGAAGTAGACTTAGTCCTGGAACTTTTAAAATTGTGTAACAGTAAGCAAAATGTTTAGTTCTATACTAAAGTAATGAATGTTTTTATTGGTAGAGGGGACATATCACTCCTAATGTTTTCTGACACTTTCAGAAAATTTTCCTTTGAAGAGCGGGTTGAGGTAATTGCTTCTTGATCTTTTCCACATCAGATATGTCAATGCAAGAACTCTGAATACCACAGGTATTTAAGATTACATAATTCAGAATAGCATGCATATTACAACCCAACTCTTCTAACGAAGACTTCAAAACCATGTCATCTAGTTCATCAATTTTAATAGAAAACACAAAGTATTTTTAATTTAATGCAAATGTTACATAATTTAGTTACATAAATAACTATTTGAAAGATGCATTTGCTATTTATAACAAAATAACATCTTCAATTGGCATTTTTCAAAAAATCTTATGAGGAAACACTTTGAGGTTATACTTGCAAGTCGTGCTGTAACGACAATATTGAATGTTTCATTTAATATAAATGAAGTTGCTGTCACAACACTTAATTTCAACCTCTGGATGGGAATTAAGCTGTTTCTAATTGTGCAGCTAACACATCTATAAACCAGATAAATATCCACAACTGAAACAAAATACTACAATTGCATTATTTTTTCCCTTCTCAATGTAATGCTTCCAAATTTAGGCCTATAGTTTGTGTTTCTGGAGTAGTTCAAATAGGAAAAAAAAAGTTAAATAACTTCAGTTAAGACTTACTAAAGTTAAATTGGAGAGTTTCTTATTCAGGAATGTAATTTCCTTCTTTCTTTCCAACAGTTCCCCAAGCAATCTTCCAATTCTTAATGTTAACTCATCTAACATAGGTTCCAAATGTACTAAACCTTTTTTCAAATTGAATACTTTAGGTTTTAAGTCATTTGCAAAAGCTACTGTGCTCAGAACTTTCGCTCTATCACTTTCCAAATTATAAATCCTTTTGGAGTGTTTGTTAAGGTCTGCATTCAGCTCAGTTGACTTTACCTTAATATGCTCTATCTGCCTGGCATTTTCAGTTGCGGTATTCCTTAATTCTGTAGTCCTGTCAATGCTGTTTGTAAGAAGATTCCCTATACTCTGTATTGCACTCTTTTCAGCTTTAGCTACTTTATCTTCTAAAGTATGTAGATCCTCAACCAATAAGGTAACATCTGCTTCAAGACCTGAAATGCGTCTAATGTCAGTCTTCACATTTGCAATCTTGATAGAAAACGCATTAGTAGCAGAAGCAGTTGCCTCCTCATGCTTCTTGACGGTATCAAAAAGAGATGTTATGTTCTGTTGAAGTGCCTCCTCTTCTTGAATTAACCTTTCAGACCAGATCTTCATGGTGTTCATCTTTTCCTGCAAATGCATCATCTGAGCATTCATATGAAGACCTTCCACTTGCTCCAATAAACTTGCTGTTTTCTTACACTGCAGATGAAAAAAAAATCCTGATATACATGAAAAAGTATATGGTTCCCCGATTCATAAATTAACCAGGATATGTTTTACATTACTGAGGCATATGAGGATATTTTTAGCCTGAAGAGAAATTTGAGAGGCAACACGATACGTGTTGAAATGTTTATAAGAATGTCATATGGAAGATGGAACCAGCTTGCTTTTGGCTACTCCAGAGACTAGGAAACAGAGCAATTAATCAAAATGAGGAAAAGAGATTCCACCTAAATATTCAGAGGAGCTTTTTGAAAGTATGCTGTTCAGCAATAAGATTTGCTACCTCAGAGTGGTGGATACTCATCTTTGAAGGATATAAAACAGATTGCTTTGATTCCTGTATAGAAGCAGTGTTTTAGTACAAAAACAAGACTGGAATTGGTGTCAAGTGTGAACTTGAATACATAGAATGAGAGATTTTAAAAATAAAGTTTGATCATATCATTTCAGTATAAATGGAAATGCTTCAGCTAGTATGTGAAATTAAATGGGATTTTTGTAAAGTTGCTATGGTTGACCATGCCCTCCATATAAAGAATCGCAAGGAACATTCTCATAATCATTTAAGGTACACAGCAACAATTATCTTATTCAGTTGGCTACTTCGGGAAGATAATGTAGGACTGGTTTAAAACAGCCCAAATTTGTTTGCAATATGGTACATTTTTATCCAAATGAAAGCAAGCATTTGTATCTCTGAATCTGAGTCATGGTTAATAATATGTTTACTTACCTGTATATTATCACAATTCTTAGGCTAAAGGGATCTAACTGTAATGAATGACTTTAAAGCTTGATCGACAAGAATCAGCTGAGCAATGTTTATAATGGAAACATTCACAACTTCCTAAAGAATGAAGTCAAACTTCAAAAAAGTTAACTGTCAAGTTTTTAAAGCACCTCTCTGATGCACATGAAAAGGAATACTGGTAAAGCAAATTGAATAATGCACCATAACATGTTAAAATGATACTAATATTAAAGGCTTAAATGTCTTCAAGGCATCAGATCCTGCCCCATTCAGTACTTGGCTAGGAGACTGCCAAGACATACTTAAGTGCTATAAGTTATATTTCAAAGACACTGGCAAAACCACCTCTGGGTATTCCTTTAGTTAAGTAAATCCTATGTGAGCACCTTCAAATTGCCATAAGGCACACATACAGTGAACCTAAATAATATATTAATAGGAGAAAATCAGCTAACATGAAAGCATGGCTCTTGAGAGTGCCTGCCGTGAGCAACAAACATCTTGCATTAGCTGAATAATGACTGTTTTTGAAGTTACAGGATGTATTTCTGCAAGAAACAGCAATATGATCAAGCAGTGCTAGTTCTATATAATGTGAAAAATGTTGAACCTTTGTATATGTCATTCTACTTGTCCACAAAATCATTTTTTGTTCATCACCAAATTTTGTTTGGTCTTTTGTGGGCTAACATACAGTGGGTACAATAAAGCATTCTCCTCTTGTCCAAATAACCAGGTGTTACTTTCCCATCTGGCATTTTTCCTCTGATATCACATCCCCTCCTCTTAACAAGACATTACTGCCCCTTCAGTTAGTAACAGACACATAAGTGATTCTTTTAATGTCTAGAATCAGAAGCAACAGCTGGCACTGATCTGCGGTTGAGGACGAGCTGGGTTCTGTCGCTGCTGATGCTGCTGCCGAGGAGGCATCAAATTGTCCCCTACAGGGTGAGAAGGGCGGGATATAAATGAGATATGTTGATTCCTTCACCAAAACCATGATTGCATGTATTATCCTCAACGCCCTGATGAAGCTAGGATATTAATTAGCGAAACGGGGATTTGGGACCCTCCAAAGACCAGAATACCACCCGTAGGCGTTTGTACCCCAGCAAGGGAGCTGCCAGCCCCTTGCGGGGGCCATGTTGTGTGACATCCACTGGCGTTCATGATTTGGTGCTTTTGCGGTCTATGTGGTACCGCCCAGGCCACATGGGTATCTACCTGTGCGCCCAATAAACTCTATTTTTCATATTTTTGTACCTAAGTGTGTTGGACAAGTTTGTATCCGAATTCCTCGCTGCGTCCGCCCACCAGCACCTGGCCCAGCATTGGTACCCGCTTGGATTCCTGTGCAGTGTCCTGGGAGGTGGCAACTCCCCCCCAGGACCCAGGTTACAGCCCCCTGCCATTTGGCACTTACCCAGTGGGACATCGTCCTGGGTATACCCGGAGCTTGAGGCTCATTATTTTTATTTTTACCATCGGCGGCCCTTTAAGGAAGCCCCCCCCCCCTCCATCTGCTTGGGTGACGCTCGGGACGCTGCTGACGCCAACACGCCCAGCACGCCCGTCTCTCCGGCCCTACGTCATCACCATTCGCCTGCACGTCATCCAAGACGACGCTCGGGACGCTGCTGACGCCAACACGCCCAGCACGCCCGTCGCTCCGGCCCTACGTCATCACCATTCGCCTGCACGTCATCCAAGACGACGCCCACTCCACCACAGCGTCCTTACGTGCACACGTCATCATCGAGGGACGCGCCTCTACAGGCCTCATCCCGGCGACGGGAGATAATCGGGGTGAAGGTACTACACGGCCTCTCATCCCGAGGGACTCACCTCTCGTCCGGACTTCTACGGAGGACTGGACTCCACTGAGATCTACTCACGGGGCCTTCCCCACCCAGGATAGTATTCGGGCTCTGACCCGGCCCTGGGAGGGGATGAAGGAGGGACTGTTGCATTAGGACCGCCACATTGTTGGACAGCCTTCTTGCCCACACCCCGGGTTCTCTTCATTCTCCATTGAGGGGCATACCATGTATTCAGGGGCACCTGGGACAGGTTTTCTCCTCCCCCGGGTACCTGGCTCTTGGGAGCATCCCGCATAGAGCTGCAGCGGGGACCCTCGCGTGGTTCCTCCTTGGCGACGCCGGGTCCAGTGGGGGATAGCAGCTCTCTGCCACCACATTGGTTCATACATATCCACACTAGTGGTACAGACAGTATTGGTTATTGTTTATTATTGTTGTTGTACAGCTGTATATGTGTGCTCCTCCTATGATAGTCACACTTTGATCACAAAAGCCTGATTCCCTGACATCTGCTGGGAAGTAGCAACCAATAGTGAAAGAACCAAGGCAGTGACATCTCCGGCCCATCCCCTGTTTGGGTATCAGCCAGCACGGCAACAACTTAAATAAAGAAATAGTTTTCTAAGATCTACAGAGACATTCGCTGGAACACCTCAGCAAGCAAGAGTCCAAAAGTGGCAGGCTAAAAGCCAGAACCTCAATCAATGGCTGACATCAAATGAGAGACTCCCCCCTGGGTACACAGAAAACTGGGTAACTTGGAAGGTGCCGAACACTCTGGCACCACAAGATGCAGAGCCAACCTTAAGAAATGGGATTACAAAGTGGAATCCATGACATGCGAGTGCAGAGAAGAGCAAACCACAGACCACCTACTGCAATGCAACCTGAGCCCTGCCACATGCACAATGGAGGACCTTATAGCAACACTAGAGGCACTACAAGTGGTCAGTTACTGGTCAAAGGACATTTAATAGAATACCAAGTCTGCAAAATTTGTGTTTTGTTTTTTGTTTTTAATGCAATACAACTGTTTGGTTCGCTCCTGACATGATAAATAAATACCTGCACATTTTCACTATAGACTGCTGAAAAATCTTATCCAATACAGGCAGTCCCCGGGGTACAAAGATGAGTTTTACAGGTTGGTTCTTAAGCTGAATTTGTATGTAAGTCAGAACAAGGGCATTTTTAAAGTGCAACCTTTCTCCTTTTTTTGATAGCTTAGAGAAGGGTTAACAGCCCTGTAATATTTCTTTTGTGTCTGTGCCTTTGTTCAGAAGATTTTGCTTCATTTTCTGTCCCTGTGATGATTGGATTTTGAAAAATTTGGGTTATGAAAACAAGGATTGGTGATAAATACTTCAGTGAAGACACCTTTTCCCCATGATAACTCTTTCAGGAATTAATTTCCCTTCCTGGGGTAGATTTCCATATACCATGCCATTGTATATAATACGATTTGGTAATTATGGGTTTTGGTTTCCACGAGCAGCCTTGGTTTCAAGCCTCACAGGATACCAAGGGATCACTGTACTGCACTAATGAAAACCTGTTCTTGCTGCTTACCCAGTATAACTAACAAGTCTGTGTATACTAACAGCTCTGTGTACATAGATAATACAGTGTGTTTTATTTACACAGGACATAAAGGGAATAGATATGACAGATAAACAAATGGGCTCTGAGAATATCCTTCCTCGTATTTTGAGGAAGCAACACTATATGACAAAATGAAAATAAACGCACCATTCATGGTTTGTCCAAGTGTTTCATCCCCCAATATCAGGGAAGAAAAGATGTAACTTTAAGCTCAACAGTTCTAGTTCCATTAACTCCAAAAGCAGCTCTTTTCTAAAACAACTGCGCCTTAACTACGTATTTCAAGGCCAGAGAGAGCTTGTAACCATATACTGTTGCTGGGCAAAATCTTTTTTCTCTCAGTTACGGTAAAGATTGTAGTTTAGCTCCAAGGAAACAGATAATGATTATCATCTCCCAGTTTCCAAGTGGATAACATTATACACCCACACATCTTAAAACACTATTGTTCAGGGCAATAATATTTCCTTCTTACCATTCAAACTATGGTTGTTTTCTTCTGCTGTGGATTGTGGAAACTCACCGACTTTTTCTTTTAAAACAAGTACCTCATTCTGAAATTGCAATCTGTTGGTCTCATGCTCCATGCCTTCAAGAGTTTTTTGTATCTCAGTTATGTCCGAAACTGCTTTCCTAATTTCGTCTTCCACTTCAAACACCTTTATGGTCATGTTTTCTACTTTCTTCTCTACAGAAATCAGCTCACTTGATTGTCTAACAACCGAATGGATAGCCTTCTCTATTGCTGGCAAATGGCTCTTACATTCCTCCAGTTTGGGTTCAGAGTCAGTCAGTTTTTGGCTCAATTCGGTATTTCTAGATAACAGACTGTTCTGCTGTTTTTCTATTTTTTCAGCTGCCTTTGCATCAAATTGCAACAGCTCTTTAACTTTTGCCAACTCATCTTCTTCTTGTCTATTCACTGTTCTGAGATTTCTGACTGTACTGTCTTCTAGATCTTTCAGTCTTTCGGAAAGAGATTTCAATTTCTGATCTGCTTCATTGATTTGAGAAGTAACTTTACTATGCAAACGCTTTACTTCTGCTTTTAAACTGTGAGTATTATTATCTAATTCAGCTTGGCTTCTTTTCCAGTGGTTTATCTCATTTTGAAATTTCTCATTAATGCTCTGTATCTTTTTAGAATATATATGTTCATTGTTTTCAACTTCTTGAATGATATTATGGAGGCTGGGTACTTCTTGCTCAAACTTGGTCATCTTGGAGATAGATGAATAGGTTTCCTGCAGGACACGCGAAGACGACTCAAGCTGCATTTGTAACACAAAACAATGTCCATCTTCACTTAATACAGTAGGGTGATGATTGTCTATACAACTAAAGGTTTTCTTAGATAGGCAAGTAATTTTCAGATTCCTCTTCTAAATGTTATGACGATTTATTTGTGTCAACAGAAATGAAAGGACTAATATTTTACTAATTTTATGTAATCTACTTCTAACTATATATGCAAGAGTAAAGCAGAAGTGACAAAATTAAAATATTCAAAAGAAATGAACATGCTTCTCAAAAAAAAGTTCAAAGGGATGGAAATGAATTCTACAAAGGCCCTGACTGGCCATATTGCCCCCACTCTGGAAACCTTTTAAAAACATCTTAAAACCTGGCTTTTCCGCTGTGCCTTCGGAGATTAGTCATTAAACATCATATCATTTCTCTCAATGCCCCCGTTTTTGGGGTCCACTCCCCCCTTATATGAAAGCCTCCTATAACCCGTCTTATATGTGCTCTCCCTCGCAAATAATCTACTCCTGTTATCTCACCCTGAGTTTTTAACATTTTATATTGTGCATGCAGCCCGGCCCGCCTGTGATTTGTGATTTTAGATATTTATTTGCATATTGTTCTTTTATTTATATATATTTTTATTGTGTCATTGTTGATGTTTTGATTTTATTTTATTGTAATTTGTTGTTTGGGCCTGGCCTCATGTAAGCCGCCCTGAGTCCCCATCGGGGAGATGGTGGCGGGGTATAAATAAAGTTTATTATTTATTACATTATATTGCCATAGTGAGGAATGAATTAAAGTACATTGTGTGTTTATTCTCTAATACCAAACCAAAAGGAAATAATTTCCTATAAACCCAATAAATTCCATTTCTAAATCAGAAAGCTACTGAAGTATTTCATAAATACCGTTCCTACAATAGGAAGACAACATGAGAATGCAAAAGTGAGTTGAGGTATGAAGGTCCCACTCTAAACTCCCAAGCACCATTTATGGGAGGAAGATTTGGCAGGCTTGGGATTTGGAGGCATGGTCAACTATTTTCATTTTGCACTTGTTGTACTCTGTTATCATTTCTTGCACCCAAAGTTGGAATGTATATGTGTGCATTCAAATGGCCTGCTGCCCCTGTAAATTACATAGGTTTTTCTTAGGCAAGGAATACTCAGAAGTGTTTTTCCCAGCTCCTTCTTCTGAAATGTAACACACATCACCTGGTATTTGTTGGTGGTCTCCCATGCAAGTACTAACCAGTGCAGACCTTACTTAGCTTCCATGATCATTTAATATTGTTTGATTAAAACTATTTGGCAGATTTTATAGTATTTAATAAAGATTCAAAATGTTATAATGATAATTTATTTCGAATTCTTACCTCTTCAAACATTATGTTCATTTTATTTTCCTTATCTTGAAACTGTATGGCTTCATGCTTTAATAAATTGTACTTCTCCTCTACTGCAGCCAATTGAGCTGACTGCTGAAAAAGAAACCTGAGAATTATAGAAAAACAAAACCAGCAAACATTAGTTAGACTGCCAATCATCTACAAATCTATACAAGTCAAACATATGATCAAAACAGAAAATAACTCAAAGGAGTTAAATACATCCTCTGTTGTTTTTCTTCTGTACAAGCAGAAGAAATGGCTGCTTTAGGGCCTGATACCAAAATGAAAGCATTCCTATGTAGAGTTGCTCGTTCCAGTTTATTAAATGTTTAGTGACATTACAGATATTAATGTCACTGTTGCTATGATGAAGTGTAAACTGAACATTTAAAGATAGGCAAAAGTGTTCTTGTATGGCAGAAGCTCCTGTGTTTTTGTACTGTTTTAATCCAGAGAGGAGATACTTTAGCAGAAAAGAGTTAAGGAACTAATGAGAAAGTTACCCATTTTTCTATCTATTAAACTTCTATGCAAATTCATTTGATCACTGGTTAATCTCTGTAAAGAAGTAGTAATTACAGTAGAACAGGCGCCTTCCTCTAGGTTTCAGATCACAACAACATTTTTCACATTTTACCACACATTAGAATAATGTAAAAACTACACAACCAGTCATCTATAATAAGCCTCTGAATTAACGTATCACAATGGTTTTCCAATTTAGGGGTAAGCTCTAAACAGGATGAAACAAACAACAATTGGCCTTCCACATCTATGGATTCTGCATTCATGGATTTAACATCTACAGCAAGGTTGTTGGTTGGTGTGTTTTAGTGTAAATGCCAAAAGCAAATCTTGATTTTCCCATTTTACACAAGAAACATCATTGTAATATTCCATTGTCTCCTATGGGACTTGATTATATAATGGGATCTGAATATCCACTGATCCAAACACCAATGGATATCACTGTATTTCTCATTACTTCTGATATATATCAGGATAAACTGACTTGCTGCCGTTTCTCAGGCAGCCCAATTCTAAGCAAATATAGAACTCTAATGAGTTAAATGGGACTTGCCGTCAAGTAACTGTTATGCTATGAGATCTTAACACTGTTTTTGTAATTCAGTTACAAACATAACATTAAACTTACTAAGTGCAAATGCAAGAGACTTTCACAATAAATCATATTAAAAGGAGCAAAGAACGTATCAGTACAAGACAACGACTTAAGCCTCATACAGGACCAAGAATAAGGAATTTGTTTTAGGTTCTCATTTCCCACAGACATTGCCCAAATCCTCCCCCCCTCCTCTTCTCCTTTTACTTACCATATTAGTCCTGTGCACATTAAGAGGGAGAGTAAACTTGAAGCCATTCGTAGGTCCATCCAGCCAGATGTTTGACTCAACTGTTTCTCTCTCTGGTCTCCATTCTGGTCTCCCAACTGTTTCTCTCTTTGGTCTCCATTCGGTTTGGTTGAAATGTTGGCTGTCTTCCTGCGCTTCATTTCCAACATAGTCTTAACAAGAAATCCCTGCACAGACTGAGAATCCATCTACACTGTAGACTTAATGAGGTTTGGCATGAATTTCACTGCCATGTCTCATTGTTATGGAATCCTTGGAGTTGTAGTTTGGTGAGGCGCCAGCCCTCTTTGGCAGAGAAGGCCAAGGACGTGGTAAAACTACAACTCCTATGATTCCATAGGTTTGAACCATGAGAGTTAAAAGTAATATCAAAGTGCATTGATTCTACTACACAGAACAGAAATGAAATGTGTGTGGTTTTTCAAACGCAAACTTACACTGAATGACAAGCATAGGCAAACTTTGGTGCTCCGGGTGTTTTGGACTTCAACTCCCACAATTCCTAACAACCTACTGGCAGTTGAAGTCCAAAACACCTGGAGAACCGAAGTTTGCCTGTGTCTGCTGCACGATGAATTAAGTTTGTTGGCACTTTGGCAGCCATTGCTCAATGCTACAGATTCTTGGGATTTGTAGTTATTCAAAAATTATCTGCCAAAGAGTGCTGGCGTCTGACCAAACTACACATTCCAGGATTCCATAGCAATGTGCTGTAGCAATTAAAGTGGTGTTAAACTGCATTAATTCTACAATGTGGATGCACCCAAACACTGTCTAACTAAACTCCCCCCTTTTAAATGGGGAAAAAGTGAGCAAATAATAAGATTGTATATACTGTACATATAATATTGATATTATAATAATAATATATAATAACTGTATATTATATATTACATGTAATATTACTAATAATATTGCAGTATAGTGGTATAGTACAATATAGTAATATATAATACTACTATTGTGCTATACTAATAATTATAATATATTGTATGTACATATAATACTGATCATAATATGGTGATACAATATAATACTAATAATACAATATAATAATTATATATTTTATATTACACGTAATATTACTAATAATATTGCAATATAGAGGTATAGTACAATATAGTAATATATAATACTAATATTGTGCTATAATAATTATAATATATGTATGTACATATAATACCGATCATAATATTGTAATACAATATAATACTAATAATACAGTGGAATAATATAATAATATATATTTATTTATATTACATGTAATATTACTAATAATATTGCAGTATAGAGGTATAGTACAATATAGTTATATATAATACTAATATTGTGCTATAATAATAATTATAATATATGTACATATATTGATCATAATATTGTAATACAATATAATAATAATACAATATAATTATATATTTTATATTGCATGTAATATTACTAATAATATTGCAGTATAGAGGTGTAGTACAATATAGTAATATATAATACTACTATTGTGCTATACTAATAATTATAATATATTGTATGTACATATAATACTGATCATAATATGGTAATACAATATAATACTAATAATACAATATAATAATTATATATTTTATATTACATGTAATATTACATATTAATATTGCAGTATAGAGGTATAGTACAATATAGTAATATATAATACTAATATTGTGCTATAATAATTATTATAATATATGTATGTACATATAATATTGATCATAATATTGTAATACAATATAATACTAATAATACAATATAATTATATATTTTATATTACATGTAATATTACTAATTAATATTGCTATAATACTACTATTGTGCTATACTAATAATATAATATATTGTCTGTACATATAACTTGTCAGCCACTCTGAGTCCCCTTTGGGGTGAGATGGGTGAGATATAAATGTCGCAAATAAATAAATAATATATAATTATTATAATATCGATATGCAATAAGTCAACCCCATTCAGCTCAAGAAACATCCACTCCCCATACAGCACTGCACAGCTTTACAGAGAGCAATCCTAAACAAACCGGTAGGAGCCTTCATTAGGCATTTTAGGCCTTAATAACAGTGCTTAGAAGTACAGATTTGGACTGGATCATCCCTTTTACTGCCTCTTCTTAACTCCCTTATGTATACATATATATATATTGCCTGCCGATCTCCATTACCTACTGATGAATAGGAAGAAAAGGGAAAGTAGCCTCCAAGTTGGACTTCAACTCCAGGAGCTTTTCGCAGAGATGGGCGCGTGCACAGCGCGTGCACGGGCGCGCCACGTCACGACGAGGCGCGCGCGCCCCCTTCTGGTGCCTTTAAGAAAAGCATCCCGCCTGCATTTTATCGATAGGCAAGAGTTGACTGTGAGGTCACCAAGAGCCGGAAGCGACTGAACGAGTAAACAACAACAAGGGTGGACTGTATTCTCTTTCTCACTCTAATGCAGTCGGGGGAAAAATGCATGATTAAAAAAAATAATATCCCATAGAGTGTTTTGGCATTTGGGAACGCCATCGAAATCTGTTGAATATTTTTTTATACTTATAATTAAAATAAGGTGCAAATTTTGCAACTCTAATTTTATACATTTTCTATATATTCTATATATCTTCTCCTAACATGCTTGTGTTTGTATAAAAGGCCCTCTTAAATGCATTTGAGTTAAAGTAGTGTCAAAGTCCATTGATTCTACACAGAACAGAAAACACATATGTGTGGTTCTTCAAACTCAAACCTACACTTTAAATGCACTGACTCAATGCTATGGATGTAGTAGTTTGGTGAAACACCAGCAGTAAAAGTGGTGTCAAACTGCACTCATTCTACAGTGTGGATGCACCCATATATGTGTGTGTGCGCATGCGTGCGTGCACATCTATACATACAACTATAGATATATACACATACATATATATCCCCCAAAATAGCTAGCCCCCCAAAATATATTAAATATATTAAAGTTTGCTTCTACACTAGAATGAATGCAGTTTGACACCATTTTAACTGCTATATACCCCCAAAAATAGCTAGCCCCCAAAATGTATTAAATATATTAAAGGGTGCATCTACACTAGAATAAATTCAGTTTGACACCACTTTAACTGCCGTTTATATATAACCAGCACTTAAAATGGTGTGTGTGTGTTTGTTTATATATATATATATATATATAGAGAGAGAGAGAGAGAGAGAGAGAGAGAGAGAGAGAGAGTACTGGTTATATATAAACAGCTGTTAAAGTGTTGAACTGAATTTATTCTAGTGTAGATGCACCCTTTAATATATTTAATACATTTTGGGGGCTAGCTATTTTTGGGGGGTATATATATATATATAGATATAGAAAGAGAGAGAGAGAGAGAGAGAGAGAGAGAGTGCATGCATCTAATGAATGCAGTTTGACACCACTTTGACACCATGGTTATATATACAGCACTTAAAATGGTGTCAAACCGAATTCATTCTAGTGTAGATGCACCTTTTAATCTATATAAATAAAAATGTAATGTTCATTTGTGGGATTCACAGAACTCAAAAACCACAGGACAAATTGCCACCAAATTTGGACACAATACACCTATCAGGCCAACAAGTGACAATCACTCGTAAAAACACTGAAAAACACCACAGAAAATACTTTAAAAGCCAAAAAAAATTACAACATATTTGCAAAACCACATATACACAAATATACACACACACACACACACACAACACATATACACAGACTGGGCCACAGCAACGAGTGACAGGGGATGGCTAGTATATTTAATAAATTTTGGGGGGCTAGCTATTTTTTGGGTATATATATAGAGAGAGAGAGGGAGAGAGTGCATCCACACTGTAGAATGAGTGCAGTTTGACACCACTTTAACTGCTGGTGTTTCACCAAACTACAACCCCCATAGCATTGAGTCAGTGCAGTTAAAGTGGTGTCAGACTGCATTCATTCTAGTTTTGAGTTTGAAAAAGCACACACATTTGCTTTCTGTTCTGTGTAGAATCAATGCACTTTGACACTACTTAGATGCACTCCTTAGTGGGCCATATATATATATATACACACACACACACACACACACAATACCAGCAGTTAAAGTGGTGTCAAACTGCATTCATTCTAGTTTTGAGTTTGAAAAAGCACACACATTTGCTTTCTGTTCTGTGTAGAATCAATGCACTTTGACACTACTTAGATGCACTCCTTAGAGGGCCTTATCTATTATATAAATGGGTTCACGTCATGTGATGTATACCTCAAACAAAGAAACCTTACAACGCAGAAACACAATATTTGCCAACAGAAATAGGCCTCAAGCAAGGTACGTTTGTAGCAAAGAAACTTCCCCCCCAACCTAAACGGCCCCCAACAGAACGAGTAAAAATAAAACTACATTTACCAGCATCCTCCGGGGCAGCCAAAGACTCACCCAGCCTCTACATTCTGAACAACATGATTGGCTGCCAATAAGGGCGGATTTGCATAACTGCTGCACTGGCCAGCCAACATGAAAATTCCGATCCATAAAAAACTGCCAAAACAGAATAAGGAAAAGGCCTGAGCGAGCCAATCCCCAACACAAACACCCAAATCACTTCCAACCGAAAATTTACACCCCAAAAAATCACAGACCACGCCCAAAATTGACAGTAAGGCTTCATTAACTTGATTTCCCTAACTAGCCCTCACTTACTGGGAAGCTGTTTATGCTCTGAATTGACAGTAAGGCTTCATTAACTTGATTCTCCCGACTAGGCCTCAGCTCATTGGACATTGTGTATGGCCTGAATTGACAGTAAGGCTTCATTAACTTGTTGTTCCTAACTAGGCCTCAGCTCATGGGACATTGTGTATGGCCTGAATTTACAGTAACCTACCTTGGCACACAGAGCCCCGACCATGCATGATGGGACTTGAAGTACCACCATAGAAAATGGGATTTGTAGTACTTCAAAACCCATCATTCCCCACAGACCACTGTGGCCCAGAACCAAGACCAATAAAGACCCAACTTGACCCACACTCCATCCAACTGCAGTTTAGAGGAGGGCACACCGTGGATGATTGGACTTTCTCGCATCTCCTGAAAAGGGCACAGCAACGCGTGCCGGGTACAGCTAGTGTGTGTGTGTGTGTGTGTGTATATATATATATACATACATACATACACACACAATACCAGCAGTTAAAGTGGTGTCAAACTGCATTCATTCTAGTGTAGATGCACCCTTTAATATATTTTTGGGGGGCTAGCTATCCTTAACATAAAGCTGTTGTATACATCTCCCAGTCATATGTGCCCGCGATGTATGTTTTGCTGTTTGAGAGAACTACAGGCCCATCTGCGCTGCCCTAGGTTTGAAATGGCATTCTACAGTAAGTGTAGAAGGAGTGAGTGGCTTTTGCGCATGCGCGGTGGCGCTTTGGTTCTCGGGCCCGCGCGCGGGCGGCTCGGGTTTTCGGGCGCGCGAGGCTGCTTTGCTTTGGCTCAAACAAAGCCAGGCATGTTCCTCGCTGCGCGCTCCCTCCGCCCTCAGTCTCTGCCTGGTTGGGAGGCTCGCTGCCGCTTCTTCCCCTTCCTCCTCCTCCACTTCAGCTGGCAACTCCTCGCTTCGCCCCGCCCCGCCCCGCTTGTCCGCTTTGGCTTTGCCCCAGGAAGGAGGAAGTGGCCGTTATTTCGCGGCCGTTGCCCCTCGAGGCGGGGGAGGGGGGGAGGAGGGGGGAATGAGCGCGAGGCGAGTTGGCCCCGCCCCTCCCTGCGGCCCCTTCACGCGCACACACACACGGCTCGTGCCTGAGGTAAATGAACCCTTGAGAGGGAAGGAGGGAGGGAGGAAGGTGTGAGGGAGGGGAAGGAGCCTTCAGAGGGCCCAGTGAAGCCCTGTAGCGTGCTCCCTCCAGGGAAGAGGGCGTGCCTTGTTGAAGTGATGGGTGGAAGAGAGGAATCTATCTGGGAAGGGTCTCCATTAAAGTGGGCGCAGTTACAGAGTGGTGGCATCACATTCCTATCGAAGTGTGGAGGGTGGGCGTGGAGTCGGCGCTGACGTGTTCGGATTTTCAATGTTCAGGAGAACGTGAATCCCCTTTAGCAGTTTAATAGCTAAGTTTAACAGTTTAGCAGCTCCACTGGCTGCCTGTCCAATTCTGAGCTCAATTCAAAGTGCTGGTTTTGACCTTTAAAGCTCTATACGGTTCTGGCCCAGCTTACTTGTCCAAACGCAGCAGCCTCTATGTCCCACCTCGTAATCTAAGATCATCCGGGGAGGCCCTGCTCTCACTCCCGCCACCTTCTCAAATGTGGCTGGTGGGGACGAGGGAGAGGGCCTTCTCGGTGGTGGCTCCCTGCCTGTGGAATGCGCTCCCTATCGGTGTACGATCCACCTCATCCCTCCTGGCATTCAGGAAAAAAGTAAAATCCTGGCGGTGGGACCAGGCGTTTGCACACCAGCACAAGGCAGCACTTTAGATGGGATTTTAATGGAAAGTGGATGAATAGGGCCAATGCTTTTATGGACAGAACATGGTTTTAATCTGGAATGAATGCGTATGATGTTTAGGTAATTGTATTTTAATGTATTTTAATTGTTGTAGGGTTCTGGGGTTTTATATTGTTACTGTGTGGGCCAGGCATGTAGCCGGGGGGAGGGGGCTAAGGGGGCTTCAGCCCCCCCCGAAATTCTCAGGGTGGTCCGCGAAAAGGCCTTACTGGTACATTATTTAAACTGTTATGTTTATTCATATCATGATCTGATCACCATGCTCATTATATCCCACATTAATGGGGTTATTGGGATAACAATACAAAAGGTTTGCTAGGGTAGACCCTCTTCCACACAGTCTCAGCCCCCCCAACCAAACTCAGCCCCGGAATCAAAATCCTGGCTACGGCTGTGGTGTGGGCATCGAATTGCACCTTACTGTAAGCCGCTCTGAGTCCCCCCTCGGGGGTTGAGAAGAGTGGGGTAAAATCCTGAAATAAATAAATAGTAGCTGTTGGGATTATTTGAAGGCTAAATAAATACATGTCTTCTTCTTCTCTTCTTGGCATCTCTTCGCGAACGAAGATTCAGGAAGGACTCATCCCACGCTTTCTACAAGCGCGTTGATGATTCGGAGGTTGGATGTGTCCTTCGAGCCTGTGCAATTGATTTTTCTGGTGGAGCGCAGTGTGCACAGAACTGGCCTCACCCTTTAAACCACTGATTCTCAAAGTGGGTGGTACCACCCCCTGGTGGGCGGTGAGGTGATCCAAGGGGGCGGTGGGAGGCTCAGGGGAATTTGGGGGGCGGTGAACCCCTTTAAGGGGGCAGGGAACAATTGGCCATTTAGGAGGGGTCGCATGGCCCTCTTCTTTGGCCCCACCTCCTTCGCTTTGACCCCCACATGCAGTGCAGTGCGAAGGCTGCAGTGCAAAGGCCTATGCGTCCTTCAGCGGAGCCTCCCCGCCACTGCGGAAGAAAGTGTGGCCTTCCCCAGCGGTGGCAAAGGCAGCGGAAGGAGCAGGACAGCTCGGGGTTTCTGCGGGGAGAGCAGGCCTTGCTTCTTCGTCCCCTCAGGCCGCAGCTGCCCATCCCCTCAGAGCCCTCTCCGTCAGCGGCACGGCAAGCATATTAGATATTTGCATTATAATTTATAAGAGTAGCAAATTTATTTATGAAGTAGCAATGAAAATGTGGATGGGGGTCACCACAACATGAGGAACCTTATTTAGGGCTCACGGCATTAGAACGGTTGAGAACCACTGCATTAATACATATATCTTTCTGTTTAATTGCTATTACATTTTTTTAAAAGAATAATTTCTAAGGGGTGGGTGAGTATTTTTTTTTCTGGAAAGGGGGCGGTAGGCCAAAAAAGTTTGGGAACCACTGCTATAAACCAAAGGTTCGTCTGCCGGGGCCTACCGAGCTTGGACGGTGGCAGCGAGGTCCTCAGGTCGAAGGTTTGGTTCGAGTTTCCTTCTCTTAGATGGTTGACCTTACAGGGTTAAATGAGCACCATCTGCCCGGGTTTGAAATCAGAGTTTTCCTTCTCCTAGGATGGTTGCCTAAAGACTAGAGAGCCCATCCTGCCCGTTGACGCTCTTCGTCAGACCCTTCCGTTGTGACCTGTCTGGCATGGGAGGCCCTACCGGTGGCTATTACGCCACCGCCAGCATAGCTCACAACTTTATTAGGGTACGCAAGCCTCTCCCCCACAACAAGGGGGTGCCAACGGAGAGGCGTATATGTATATGGAAGACATAATCAGAGGTACACATTCCATCTCCCAATTGTATGGCAAGTGTTCAAACTGCCCGCATTGTCGGAGCACAGAGCAGCAAGCAAGTTTCTTGGTAATTTCAGGACAGTACTATTGGAATACAGTAGAGCAGGCATCCTCAAACTGGGCCCTCCAGCTGTTTTGGGCCTTCAACTCCCAGAAGCCCTAACGAGCTTGTTCAATTGTCAGGAATTCTGGGAGTTGAAGGCCCAAACAGCTGGAGGGCCCAGTTTGAGAATGCCTGTAGTAGAGTCTCGCTTATCTAACAGAAACGGGCCAGGATAATGTTGGATAAGTGAAAATGTTGGATAATTAGGGATTAAGGAAAAACCTGTTAAATGTCAAATTACATGATTTTATAAATTAAGCACCAAAACATCATGTTTTACAATAAATCATCAAAAACAGTTCAATACACTGTGACGTTATGTGGTAATTACTGCATTTACGAATTTAGCACCAAAACATTGCAATGTATTGAAACAGCTGTGGATTTGGGCAGGATACAGACTGCATTGGATACGTTGCATGAGCGAATGTTGGATAAGCGAGCCTCTACTGCGGTTTTTTTGGGTTAATTTCAGGACACTACTATTGGAATTTTTCATCCTGCTAAGAAGCAGAGCTATCCAAACATTTCATGTTGCTGACCTACTTTTAAGGCACCCATCACTTTGCAACACAGTAATTCAGTTTTACTAGTAAACCAGAAGTTGAGACAACCCCTTATAAGAGATATGGTAAAGGTAAAGGTTTCCCTTGATATTAAGTCTAGTCATGTCGGATTCTGGAAGGTCGTGCTCATCTTCATTTCTAAGGTCATCTCCTAGGTCATGTGGCTGGCATGACTGCATGGAGTGCCATTACCTCCCTGCTGAAGTATCTATTGATTTCACATTTGCATGTTTTTGAACTATTAGGTTGGCAGAAGCTGGAGCTAATAGCAGGAGCTCATTCCGCTCTCCGGATTCGAACCATTGACCTTTCAGTCAGCAAGTTCGGTAGCTCAGCAGTTTAACCCGCTGTGCGACCAGGGGCTCCCTGATATGGAGACATAAATTGTAATAACCAAATATATGGGGGGCACAACATATATCATCAATTTATTTATTTATTTATTTAAAACATTTGTATCCCGATCTTCTCACCTCTGAAGAAGGACTCACACCGGCCTTACAGCAAAAATTCAATGCAATTGATACATATTAAAACAACATACCACAATAAAAATTAAAAATACATATAGATAAAATACGTTAAAGCCAATCGCCAAATAAAATCATTTTTATATCATTTAAAAAAATTATTTTATATTTTAAAATATGATGTATTGCTTGTTTCACATAGACTCATTACATTTGCATGACACACCTACACACTGCAGCGACTTGATATGTCACGACACACAGTTTGGAAAGTTGTAGTGTACAGGGTACAATATCATAAAACAGTGAATACCTGATTCAAAACTATGGTGTCAACTCCACAGTGAGTTGCAGGCTGAAATAGTTTTGTTTTCTAATATCAATCCATAGCACTGTACTACAATACTTTTTTGAAGTAATAATCAGCTGTTTATTGTGTGTACATTTGCTGATTGACTTCTCAAAAGTGGATACCCCATGTTGTTTTTGTTCATTAGCTTGTTTGTTTTTGGAAAACATGACCTTTAGGTTTGGGATAACCTTTTATTCTATGAGGCCACTGAAAAGTGTAGCCTCTGGGAAATTATGCACTGATATGCATATAAATGTAATGTGTTGCCTACAGACTTGGCACAATGGTGCCCGATTGAGCCTGCCTGACTGCACAACAGATTTTACTGCATAGCTTCAGATCTAGACTTTTGTTGTCTTTGCTAATCTTTTGTTCTGAAAAAAATCTGCTGACATGGCAGATCGATGAACACAAAGGATCACATGTGTTTTCCAAGTCCTACCTCTAGATGGCACTTTGCCCCTTTTCTGTCTTGAGACAGACTGGGTCTCATTGTGATGTTAAGAAAAAGTTTATGACTTACCTTGAATATTTGCTTGTACAGGCTAAGTATCCGTTATCTGAAATGCCTGAAACCAGCAAATATTTTGGGGCTAAATTTTTAAAATACCTTTATACATTGTAGAGATCAGACCCAAGTTTAAATATGAAATTAATTTATATTTCATATATGTCTTTTACTAATAGTCTGAAGGTAATTTCATACAAGAATTTCGATAGTTTTGTGTACACTGAACCATCAAAAAGCAAATGTTTCAATTATCTCAGTCACCCATGGGAACAATTTCGGATTTTGGAGTACAGAATTCCAGAGAAGAGATGTTCAATCGTTGTACATTCTTTAGCATAATAGGCAACTTATGAACAGGATAATAGCATACACTTTAGATGACAAAATTTAGATGAGTTCAAGTTGCTTGATTATGTCAAGACTATCTGTCGAGACTGTTAAGCGGGATGTTTATCTTGACCACCGCGGGGGGGGGGGGAGCTTGGTGGTTTAGTGTTTTGTTTGAGTCTTCAATAAGATAAACATCTTACATTTTTAAAGTTCTGCTTAGTGTCTTAAGTCATAAAAATGCATTGCTTCCTCTGACTGTATACTATTAATGTGTGGGCTATGTAATATATTGTTTCATCTCACAATTTATCTGATTTAGGAATTAATTCAGTAGATACCGTAATTGTAAACAACAACAACAATTTTATTGATTAGCCAGAAGCCATATCAAATACACACAGAACACAGACACATTGCAATGATTCTAAAAACAATCTGAGGAGAATTCTAGACCATTACATCAATTAAACCCCTGTTTTGCCCAGCAGGAGGGATTCTAAGGGAGGTGGTAACAATTCACAGGTCCTCATCTCCAACACAATTTATTCCAATTGCATCTATGTAATCAGATCTTAGTTTCATGGCTTTACAGAGAAAACGAGCAGTAGCATCTGTTATCAGCTTGTTGGAGACGGCCAGCAGAAGTGAGACTTTTGCTAGAGGGTCCCAATGATTTTTTCCCACGAGAAATATCTCTAGCAGTTGTTTTCTCTCTATTTGATAGATTTTACAATAAAGCAGAAGATGAGTTAGATCTTCGATCTCAGGGGCACCACAAATACAGATACACTCTTCATAAGGAATTTACTTGAACCTCCCATATCTCACCATTGAATCTAATTGCTCAAACCTGGCTCTAGTGAAAGTTTTCCTTAGGTGGTGTAACCTTCCTTGCTGTAAGTAAGTGGTTAGTTGGAAGGATTTCTTAAAACCACTCAACCATCTCAGGGAAACAGTTAAACTTTTCCACTACATCAGTGTCTAAATGGAACTTTAATATGGAAATACTGAAATAGATCCATATCACAAAGCAGGTCACTTCTCCCCTTTAATTTCTTCTCAACAAAGATATCAAACAATATCTCTTAAGTCTCCTGAGATTTGTTTTTTCTTAGTCACATTCAGTATTCCTTTCTGGAATAGTGCATCGAAAACATCAGTTGGCAAATTCAAAATTGTATAGTGTCAACTCCACAGTGAGTTGCAGCTGAAATAGCGTTGGTCTAGTAATTATCCAAAGCTCTGTATTGTATGATATTTTTCTTTCCTGAAGTAATATGGATGATATTTATTTACCATTAAAATGTAGGCTATCTCATATTGCAGTTCACTAAGGAAGAAAGTTTGAACAACAATGGATTTGAATGCTCGAAGTCACTTGATTCAGAATTGCGAGGCTCTGGAAAGAGATATCAAGACTTCCTATATAACAGACCATATGATTGCAGATGGAGTATTAACACTGCAGGAAGAGGAGGAAGTAAAAGCTGTGGTAAACTATTTGTCATACTTTTCTTTTGTTTATGTTGGTATTTAAGAATTAATTTCATAGAGTTTTCTTAGGCAAGAAATACTAAGAAGTGCTTTTCCGGTACTTTCCTTTAAGTATAGCCGACAGCACCTGGTATTTGTTGGGAGTCTCCTAGTATTAACTAGGACTGATCCTGCTTACCTTCCGGGATCAGATAAGCCCTATCTGATAAGGCATTGGGGCTTTTTGGATATTTAGACCTCTTTTAAAAACATACTGATTAATTTATTTATATTTTTGTCTGAAGGCTAAAATATTTTATTCAGGTAGTAAAGGACATAGGATTGCAGTCTTATTCTCTGAAGTCATGCGAAATAATATGAAGGACAATTGTAGTTATGCTCCTTCTCCCAAAATGAGGTATTTCTCCTCATGGTAATCTTACACTCAGTTATGTGTTTTCACTGATAAATTATAATAACATAATGACCTCATAACTAACATTCAATATAGCAAAATAGATGTGGTGGTTCCCAAAGATTGTGACATATTAGCCATACAGTTTATATTATTTCATCAGTTTATATTATTTCACTTATAGAGAGGTGCCTCACATTTGTTCAGATACATGCACTCTCCTGTGGGGTGTGCTTAATTACACCTTTAGAATAAATGGAAAATCAAATTGTAGTTCTGTATATAATGCGAATGTAAGTTCCTTTGATCTCAGTGAGGCTTTTCATGCGATATATATGTATAGCATTGGGTTGCCATACACATTTCTGTAAGTTAATTCTTCTCAAAGTAATTTAATCCAGAATGTTTCCTAAGCACACTATCACTTGTGTTTTGTTGGTTAACATAACCAGGCACATTTTAGGAAAACTCAATTCTTTTATTTAAACGGGAAAAAATTAATATACAGAAAACTCAGAAGGATTTAAAATACTGACTCAGATGTGTGTTCAGTGTATCAGACGTGTTGTTTTCTTCTTTTTTCTTATTAGACTACTCAACGGGATCGAGCAGCTAAACTCATAAAAACAATTCTTGAGAAAGATGATCATGCATATATATCATTTTATAATGCTCTGGTTCATGAGGGATACAAAGATCTTGCTGCCCTTCTCCAAGATGGCATCCCAAAATTTTCCCCTTGTAATGGAAATAAGTCTGCAGATGGAGTAACGCCCTATGGTCAGTATCTCAAACTGTTGCTCATTGCATAAAAGCAGATGTTTTCATTTGTGACTGAAATAACAAATTTGAAGTCCTGTAGCATAACAGTACTATTTGTACTTTCTTTGGCTCCCTGAAAATATTGTTTGTTTTGTTTTCTTTTGGTTTTTTTTTGTTTCTGATGCTTTCTTTTCGTTTTAAGTTCACAGAGATGTTTAGTTGGGAAAATTATTTTGGTCTTGCTACAGTTTTTGATTGCAAAAGTCACTGTCATTACAAAATTCAAATATGTAAAAGGGTCTGCCTGGTTTGGGCTTCATGTTGTCACAGATGTCTGGGTCCATCAAGCAAGTTCTTGCTGTAACATATCTAGTTCCATGAGGTCCAGTGGTTTTTACAGTACGACAAACTCCTTGCCCAGCAACTGCTTCACACTCCAAGGTTGATTTAATAGATCTACAAGACTCCCAGCAAACTCGACACTTGAGAGCATCTGCGTCATAAACTTTGGCAGCAGCAGATGCTCCATTTTCATCCATCTCACAACCCTCTTCTGGTTTACATGGAGTTGAATCATTCCATGTACTGCATACATGGCACTTCATTGCATCTTAGAAAATTGGGTCGTGACCTATCTTAAAGGGCTGGTGTGTGAGCAGGCATTTTGTGGATCTCAGAGAGCTGCAGCACCAGTGGAGAACAACTCTGATGCTTTCTTAATCCATTTTTCCATTTTTTATTTTTTTAAACAGGTTACCAATATTTTAATAGATGCATTCATGAGAAGAAATTAGTAATGTTAAATACTCTCAAAACAATCTAAAGACCTTCCATCTTGAATATGAACACAACTTTGTCAGGTTTAGTTTATTTGGTCAAAATATTTTGAAATATTGTAAATTTCCCATCTTAATTACATGTTTTTTTCAGAATTATTGTGAATAGTGCTACACAAAATTATACAAACTTTCAAAACATTTTCCATTAGTAACACATGTTTACATCATTTCTCCTCTTTTTCCCTCCCTCTCGCTCCTCCTCGGGAACAGTTTATAAATTCTGCTGTAATGAACATATTGTTGAATGAACATGAGTTGAATAGCTTTGAGTAAAGATACCGTGCCATATCTGAAAAAATATTGCCATTGTACTCCTGCGCAGTGCTTTGCCACTGATACTATGACCAATTTGTTTGATCTCTTTTGGATTATTTTGTGTGTGTAAAATTGTACTTCAACTACTTGAATCTTTAAAACTGCATATCCATCTGACTGCTATAGCCACATATAGCTAGGGTTTCACTTTTTTATCCCTACTTAGTCAGGAATCCATGTTGCAACATCCATATGGTTCTTTAGACAAGGTTGGAATTTTGCTGCTTTTTAAAATGGGGAACACTGCTGTATTATTTTCCTCACTAAGATTATTATCTCACTGCCAGACAGCTGATGAGTGTTGCCTTTGGTTATTTTAAAGCAGTGGTAATTGTGATACCTTCCAGATATTTTTGGGATACAACACTTAGCATTTCTCACTATTAGCTATGATAGCTATGTTGACTAGGGAGGCTTCTGAGACACGCAGTTGATCAGTAGTTGGAATTTTGCTCTTACTGACTGTTTAAACAGAAGAATGTTAAGAGAATGTGTCAGTTCATTTATTTGGGTTGTGGCTATAGTTCTTATGGTATTTTAAGTCAAGAACCTGCTCATCTTGACAGAATAATGTTATGTGAATACTATTTGTTATTTTTCCTCTGTGTGTGTTTTTTATTTTAAGTTAAGACCATCCTTTGTGAAGGTGGAGTTCCACAGCGGCCAGTTGTATTTGTCACTCGTCCAGAACTCACAGAAAGAATACAGCGAAAACTATATAAGCTGAAAAGTGATCCAGGATGGGTTGTTATTTATGGCATGGCAGGTTGTGGAAAGACTGTTTTGGCAGCAGACACACTCCGCGACCACAATCTTTTGAAAGGTATCACTAGCTGCATTGTATTAGTCATATAGATGTTTCCTGTAAGCCATACGTGAGAACTGAAACTGAAAATGCATACTGGATTTAGGATTGATTCCAAATAGTGTTATATTGAAATATTATGATAAGCATAGCTTGCTCAAATCAGTTTCAATATTTATGTATTTATTTGATTTATATCCTGCTTCTCTCCTGGCTGGGCCTCAAAGCGTCTCTTATATAAACCAATGAAAGAGAGAATAAGTTAACGTGTGTGAACAATATAATAAATGTTTGACTAAAATGTTAGTTATACAAGTTATAATATTAAGAAACAAGCACCCAAACAACATAGTTTTATTTTGTGCCTCAAAGCAAAAAACCTTTATTTATATTCCGCTCTTCTCACCCCGAAGGGGATTCAGAGCGGATTACAGGTACACATAAACACATATAGACGAACATATAGATGAACATATAGAGGCAAACTCTGGCCACCAGGGGGAGGTGACGCACTCCTCAAGTTATATTTTAACTTGTCCCCATGTAAGCCACCCCGAGTCCCTTCAGGGAAATGGAGGCGGGGTACAAAAATAAAGTTTTTATTGTTATTTTTAAAAACCCACTCATTATTCTGTTCAGCTAGTAATTCATGCTTTTCTCAGTAGTTTGATATATTAACTGTACAAAACTATAACTTCTTATATTTTGATTAGACTGCTTCCCAGGAGGAGTACATTGGGTTTCTATTGGGAAACAAGACAAGGCAGGCCTGTTGATGAAACTACAAAATCTGTGTCTGAGGTTGGACCAGGACTCCACTTATTTACAGAGGCCACCACTTAATATTGAGGAAGCAAAGGATCGCCTTCGGGTGTTGCTGTTTCGCAAATATCCAAGGTGCTGTCAGTAGAACAGAACAATAAAAACGATTTGACTAGAATTATGTCATCAAGTGAACCTAATGTGGAGATATCTGGTGGGAGAGAGTGGGGTGTTATGTTAATGTCACTATTAACATGGAAGATGGGAAGAATGCCATGAAAGGGGTGTCAGGGCAGTTAAAGTTGACATTTTGAAGAAATAGGAAACAGAAATAAAGGGATAAGAGAAACATAGTTGCTGTGTTAAATTTATTGTAAATATTTAAATTATTGATGCATTTGCTAAAGCTATTTTTAAACAGAATAAATGTAGGAAGGATTTCAGAACTTGACAAATGTATTGAAGCAGTGTCCATTGGGAAATAGGGAGAGCCTTTTATCTGCTTTTGGACCTAGACACAGTGGAGCTGTTCTTGTTTGTCTTAGCTTTTCTAGGCAAGATTTGTTTAACAGAAGTCTACCATTGCCTTCCTCTGAGGCCGGAAGATTGTGGTTTGTCCAAATTAACCCAGTAAGGGCTCTTCCACACAGCCATATAACCCAGAATATCAAAGCAGAAAATCCCACATTTTCTGCTTTGAACTGGAATATATGGCAGGGTGGACTCAGATAACTCAGTTCAAAGCAAATATTGTGGGATTTTCTGCCTTGATATTCTGGATTATATGGCTGTGTGTAAGGGCCCATAGTTTCTATGATTAGGTGTGAATCTAAACTCTGGCCTCCCAGAGCACTAATCCAGTACTCAAACTACTGCAGTAGAATGTAAAACTGCTGCAACCAGCAAAAGTCTTAGACATTGTCCCAGATAACAGATTTCCCCCCAAATGAAAAAGCTGAACATTAACATTTTGTATTTAACATGTTGATAGATTAGCCTAAAATTGTGTTTGCCATTATTTCTTTTTTTGTAATAGGTCTCTGTTGGTTCTGGATGACATTTGGGATTCATGGGTATTAAAAGCCTTTGATAGTCATTTCCAGATTCTTCTCACCAGTAGGGATAGGAGTGTAACAGATTCAGTAACTGGTAAGGATTGGGTATTTCTTCTAAAATCCTGTTTTAATATATATATTTTTTAAATCCTGTTTTACTTGGTGTTTTTCAGATATGGTATGTACATTGTAGGGTGACTTGTGTTGCCATGGCTAACCATTAACACTGAAGAACCAGGGATGATGTAACCATTGTACAAAGGAAAAAAATTGTGGTCCTTGAAAAATAGTTTGAAATATTTGGCATATAGAACATAACATTAGGAAGAAGACTAAAGTATTAACAATGTACAGTTAAATTATACATAAAGATTTCAGGTACTATTTTGTATGTATTCGATATAATAATAAAACTTTATTTATAGACCACCCTCTCTCCCCAAGGGGACTAAGGGCGGTTTACACATTAAAAAGGCAAACATTCAATGCCCTTAGTGAATATAAGCTAAGTTATTGCTGTTCCAAGGGAAACTTATGGGAAGACTGAAACCTTTGTTAGGCTTTCTTAGGGATTCACAGCTAGGCACAAGAATCCCGTATAATTTCCTTTTTATTTGTAGACAAATGCTTTTTTATTCAAGCAAGCGTTTGGCAACTACTCTTGCCTGTTGTGGAAAAGCTTTGAACTGAGACCCTTATCACACTAAACTTTTCCACTTTAACTTCCCTGACATTCTGTGGAATTCTGGACTTTCTAGTTTCCATGAGGCCCAGTGTCTAGTTTCTGGCGGAAAACTCTGAATGCAACTGTAGATCCCTGGATTAATCAGTTTTGTTATTTCTCATGCAGGTCTTACCGAGTTCAGTATACATATTCTGCCGAGCACGACAATTTCAGTTGATACAATAGGCAGATCTATTCATTTTTCTTTGGTAACTTACACACACGAGAATTTTAATGTACATTTTGTTTCTGTGCATGATCAGAAATATTTTAATACAGTGGGTAATACACATTTTCTAAAACTGTAGGAAGTTATATCATGTATTAACCAAGCTTGACATGTAAACTCGGAAGTGCTATGTAAATGCACATCTTGTTTGCCCTAAATTGACTATTTTTCCCCTAACATTGACTACTATTGTTAAACTCAGGCAAGAAATACAAAGTTCCAGTAGAAAGCGGACTATCACATGAAAAAGCACTTGAAATATTATCCCTATTTGTTAACATGGAAATAACAAAGCTACCAGAAAAAGCTGACTGCATTGTAAAAGAATGCAAAGGTAATAAATTTAATTTGATTTTATGTTGTTTTTCCTATAAAAAATAGCATGTATTTTTATAAATGCCAATTTGGAGTTTACTATTTTAAACTATTTTTGTCTCTCCGGTGATCTAGACATGGAATAATTCAAGAATTTTTAATTTAATTTGTTTAAGAAAATTATGACAGATTTAAGGAATTGTCTTGTTACTTTGCTTTTTTAAACTTATAAATGTGCTTCCTTTCTTCTGAGCATGAACATAGATAACTATAATGCTGTTAGTCACTCATCCTTTGTACCTTTTCCAACATTTTTCCTTCTCTGTCTCTCTAAACCATGGATTGTTTTTTCTGAACATGAATTTCATCACCCACAGGTTTTCTTCAGATCCTTTTGCAGTTAACTTATTTTATTCTCCCTACATCTGCAAGACCCAGTGCATGTTGAGCATTTTTTATCTGGAATGTTATAATACCCCAATACAAAATTATTCACATGGGTAACACTTTTGCTTTCTGATGGTTCAGTGTACACAAATGTTGTTCCGTGTACAAAATTATTAAAATAATGTATAATTACCTTTAGGCTGTGTTTATAAAGTGTATGTGTATGAAGCATAAACAAATTTTGTGTTTAGACTTAGGTCCCATCTCCTAGATAATTCATTATGTAGAGATATTTACCGTATTTTTCGCACCATAAGGCGCACCTGATGATAAGACGCACCTTGATTTTTGAGGGACAAAATTGGAAAAAAAAATTGGGGGCTGGCTACACTAACATGGAGGGGGGGAGGCGCTGGAGCAGAGGGGGGGGCCGCGATGTACTTACGCTATATTCGCGCCCCCTCCGGCGGCTCCCGGCGGCTCCTGCCCATGCCCATACTCTCGCCGCCATGTCGCTGCATCCAGCCGGCGGCGCGGAGGAACGGGGGCGGAAGACGGGACTCGTGGGGCGGCCTCACCACTCACGAACCCGAGGAGGAGGGGGAGGCCACGAGGGCGCCCCCACGGCGACGCAGCGGCAGCCGTAGCAGCAGCCGCAGCAGCAGCAGCGGAGCGCCTCTGCCGAGAGGAAGAGGAGGAGCGCTGTAAGAACGCCCGAAAGAGAGGCCGCAGGGAGGGAGGGGAGGGAGGAAGAGTTCCCTCCCTCCCTGGGCTCTCTTTAGGCCTCCCTTATAGCCGTCGCTTCCCCTTCCTCCTCGGCACAGGGCGACGAACTGACGAGGAAGGAGGAAGAGCGCCTGCCGCGCGCAGCACAGCGTTCTTAGCGCACAGCCGGCGAGGGCTTCCCCCTCGTCAGAGGCGCGATGAACTGACGTCACTTCGTCGCGCGCCTCTGACGAGGAGGAAGGGAAGCGGTCCGCGCGCTGTAAGGAGGCCCTAAAGAGAGGCCGGAGGAGGGAGGGAACTCTTCCTCCTTCCCTCCCTCCCTCCGGCCTCTCTTTAGGGCCTCCTTACAGCGCGCGGCCTCCTGCCCTTCCTCCTCGGCAGAGGCGCTTCCGCTGCTGCCGCTGCTGCTGCTGCTACGGCTGCCGCTGTGTCGCCGTGGGGGCCGCCCTCGTGGCCAGGGGCGGTCCAAGGTAATTTTAAATGGTAAGCCCCCCCCCCCCCAAATCACTTGATAACAAAAGGTATAAGGTATTATTTATTTATTTATTTGCAACATTTTTCCCCGCCCTTCTCAGTGGCTAACAAGGCAGCACATCGATGCCCAAACATACAATGTAAAGAACCCTAAAACATACATCATTAAACAATAATTGTTTAAACAAACATATACTCATCACTCAGATTAAAAATAGAGGTAAATAAAAGATTTTTTTTAACAAACCAGAAGTTTACGTATCACATTATGTTCATATAGTTACATTACATAGAATTAACACAAAGTAACTTTTTTAGAATGCAATTATTTATTAATCTTTGCAACAAATTTAAGTGTTTTTGTTTTTAAAAAAACATCGAGTTATCCTTAACACACAAGAAATTGAACACTTTTCAAATCAAGGCAGATAATACACAATGCCTGCTTTGAACTGGATTATATGTGTCCACACTGTCACACATTCCAGATCAAAGCATTGTTTTGATTTGATATGGCAGTATATAGAGGGGGACTAAAAGCCCCTTTCACACAGCCATATAACCCAGAATACCAAGGCAGATAATACACAATGCCTGCTTTGAACTGGATTATATGTGTCCACACTGTCACACTTCCAGCTCAAAGCATTGTTTGGGATTTGATATAGCAGTATATAGAGGGGGACTAAAAGCCCCTTTCACACAGCCATATAACCCAGAATACCAAGGCAGATAATACACAATGCCTGCTTTGAACTGGATTATATGTGTCCACACTATCACACATTCCAGCTCAAAGCATTGTTTTGGATTTGATATGGCAGTATTTAGAGGGGAATAAAGCCCCTTTCACACAGCCATATAACCCAGAATACCACGGCATATAATACACAATGCCTGCTTTGAACTGGATTATATGTGTCCACACTGTCACACATTCCAGCTCAAAGCATTGTTTTGGATTGTTTTGCCTATGAGGGGGACAGCCTCTTTCACACCCATATTTGTATAATCCACCATTAATTGAAGAGGGGGTGCCACAGAAGTATGATACATATTCATATTTATCAAAAGCATAGACAATATAAAAGGGGGGAGCCAGCACTAATATTAATTATATTATGTTATAAATTATAATATATAAATACATATTATATTTTATAAAGATAATATACTATATGGTATTAATATAAATTTTAATACCATTAAATATTGGTATTAAATAACCCCCCCTCTCTCTCTACACACACACGCACACACAACTATTAAATAGGAATAAATAATACTGAATATATATATTACTTAATACTTTATTTATTTTGGCATAACTATCCTAATAAGGATCTGGTCCTATGACTCTCCACTGTGACAAAGGCACCCTTGAAGCAAACCAATTTAAATGCGAATAGAAAAGCCAAACAGCAACCTTTAATGAGGCTTGGATTTCAAACGCCTCTTTAGTGGGAGAAGTCCGCTCTTTTGGCAAGGCTTTCGCCCCCGAAATAAGGAGAGAGGAAAGCAGGGACTGGAGCCAGGAAGTATTCACAAAGCAAACATTCCCGAATAAACAACTGCTTGTATTTTGAATGCCCCAGCACTGGGAATAATTCGGACTTTTGCCAGAGCTTCTGTTTCCAGCAAAAGAAGCCAGGGAGGAGGGAACTGCCACCTGAAGGAAGGGGTGTGTGTGAAAACACACCCTCAACACTCAAAGGTATTATAAAACTTTTATTTCCTTCCTTTCTCCACCTTCACCCTTTCCTTCTCTCCTCCCCTTTCCCTACCTCTTCTTTCCTTCCTTCCTTCCTCTCCCTTTCTTTCTCTCTCTCTCAGAGGAGGCGCTGCCGCTGGCGGCGAGGAAGAGGGCCGGTCAGGGAGGAGGAGGCGACGGCCATGCGGTGCTGCTCCTTCTTCTTCCTCCTCCTCGCCGCTCAGCTCAGGGGGCAGGGCGGAAGCTGAGCCGGGGGCGGGGCTTTGAAAGGAGTGTTTGCCCCGTGCCTCTGCCCTGCCTCCTGACTGGAGAGAGAGATAGAGAGATGGGAGGAAGGCAGGCAAGAGGAAGGCGAAGGGCCCGAGGATGCGTCGGTGGTGGGGAGGGGGGGCCGGGGCCTCCCGATGCGCCCAGCAGGCGGGAGAATTCACCCCTTCCAAGATGGCGCTCTACGCGGGGGCATAGGTCGCTTATATGGACGGACCGCCTCTGCTCGTGGCCTCCCCCCTCCTCCTCGGGTTCGTGAGTGGCGAGGCCGCCCCACGAGTCCCGTCTTCCGCCCCCGTTCCTCCGCGCCGCCGGCTGGATGCAGCGACACGGCGGCGAGAGTATGGGCATGGGCAGGAGCCGCCGGGAGCCGCCGGAGGGGGCGCGAATATAGCGTAAGTACATCGCCTCTGCTCCAGCGCCTCCCCCCCCCTCCATGTTAGTGTATTCGCTCCATAAGACGCAGCTAATTTTTCTTCCTACTTTGGGAGGAAAAAAACTGCGTCTTATGGTCCGAAAAATACGGTAAATACATATATTCCAAAATATGGGGGGGGGGGATCCAAACACTTCTGGTCCCAAGCATTTTAGAAAAGGGACACTTAACCTGTACCAGAAAGGAAGGTTATGTAAAAGTGATAGAAGAAAATCATGTAACTTTTTGAAATATTCAACATTTTATAAGATGTGTAGTTTGATGTTGGTTTGGGAAATATGAAACCTTCTCTTGCTTCGTGGATGACAAGTGCATTGGTTGGAAGATAAACCAATGTTTGGGCCTTTTGTATTAGAGTAAACTTATTGGTTAAATATATTGAGTTTTCCTTGTATTTTGTGCTTTTGACATTTTTAATAGAGATAAGAGCTGTTTTTGGATTTTTTCAGTAGCTACTTCACCCTAACAGAACTGGCTTCCTCCTTTTGACCATTTAAAAATATTTAATGTTCTAAACTATTAATTCCTGTGTTCTAGGTTCTCCTCTTGTGGTATCTTTAATAGGAGCATTATTACGAGATTTCCCCAATCGCTGGGAATACTATCTTAGCCAACTTCAAAATAAGCAGTTCAGAAGAATAAAGAAATCTTCATCTTATGATTATGAAGCACTTGATGAAGCAATGTCCATAAGTGTTGAAATGTTGCCAGAAAATTATAAAGATTATTACAGAGACCTTTCTGTACTTCAAAAGGACGTTAAAGTGCCTTCAAAGGTAAAAATTTGTGTTAAACCAGTACTAGTTTCAAAGTGTGGGGAATTCTAGAAGAATTGGGAATTCTAAAAGCTAATGGCTGCCATGATGTTTTGCAGTAATCTAGTTCTATAGGAATCTTCTTTTCTAAGCCATGAAGAATCACATTAATGCTGTAATCAGGAGTATCTTTTAAGACTGCCCCATCCTTAACGATATTTCTTTTTCATTTCTCTTACTGATATGGTAGTTATGGTTTACCTTAGTCTCTGGAATCTCAGGCCCCTTCTACACAACTGTATAAAATCTAGTTTATCTGCTTTAAAGTGGATTATATGACAGTGTAGACTGAGACAATCCAGTTCAAAGCAGATAATGTGAATTATCTGCCTTGATATTCTGGTTTATATGCCAGCGTAGACGGGCCCTCTATGAATGAATGTATAGCTCTAAGTAGCACCTTTTTGGGAAGTGCCTACCTTTTTAACTTTTTAGATGGTACACATTATTCAACTTTCAAAGTTGGTTAAAAGGTGACAACTCCAACCTAAAGAGATGCCTTAATTGTACAGCTTAATTCCTCTCTTTATGTCCTGAGTGTTATAAATTCTAAAAAGATATGTAGAAATGTATAACCCTGAAGATTGTTTGAATTTCTCTGTCTTGTTGACTTTGAGTGTCAACAAGACAGAGAAATAGATAGACATTTGTATAAAGAAAACTCCTCTTTACTGTAGTTCTCTGTGAATCTTGAAATATGCAGGAATGAGCAGGAAAAGTCTGTAATGTGAACTTAGATCAGTCAGTGACTTTAGAGGAAAAGAGAAAATTTTAAGGCAGTCTGTAAAAACAGTTTTGCCTGTGTTATTTGCTTTTCCTATGTTTCTGGCCTTTTCTGAGGATCACAAAAGAAATGGAAGACTATGTTCGGAAAGAAAATTTCCCTTGTGTGAATGCTAACTGAATGCTACCAACTAAAAATGGAAGCTGAACTAGATTTCTTAGAGTTTCTTTGAGTACCTATGAATTGTATAAATTTACATTGTATGAATTTACATTTACGCAGATATAATCATGTATATATACGTTGAAACATTTTGACAAAAAATAGATCCAGAAAACCTAGGTCAGCTTACACACGGGTCAGTGCTGGAATAGGAATCCAGAGCAAAGGCAGCCATTTGCTTTTAGAATTCCCAAAGACATGCCCCTATTAAAATTGCTACTGCAGTCTTGGCAGAGAAGCTTATGCAATCAGCTCTAATTAAAAATGTCCATTGTAATTCCTCTCTACCTTAAGCAGTAAAAATGGTAAGTGCAGTGCATTCTTCAGATGCTTCCACATAGATGCTAAATGCCACTGGGGGGCGGACGGACGAACGAATGAAGAAGGGACAGTTGCCTTTCTCTGGTTTGGGCAAGGAGGTATTAGGTGGTGGGAGCTTCTTGTCTCTGCCTTTGACTGGGTCCCTAATAGAGGGAGGTTGCTTTTCTTGTTCCTTTCCTCCATCTCTTTTCCCCCCAGGCTGCATTCTTGTTCTTTAGATATATATAGATTTCTTTCCATATCTCTATATATAGATATTTTAAGATCAGCAATGCAGTTTGCACACATTGTCCATTGTAATCACTCAAACAAATAGATCCTTTCTTCTTTTTTTAGTTCTTTCTATATACATTCCCTCTATGCATTTTTAGAAGGAAAATGAAAATATTAGTTTGTTGCCTGCCCCTATATTTTACCAACAACTTATCCATAGGCCATAGCAAAATGGATAACTTTGGCCCCATACTTGCCCTCAACTTATACAGATCAACTTATACATGAGTGAGTCTTTTGTAATTCTTTGTTTCCAAATGTATTTTAGGTTTTCTGTGTTCTTTGGGATATGGAGACTGAAGAAGCTGAAGACATACTACAAGAATTTGTTAATAAATCTCTTCTATTCTGTGATCGAAATGGGAAATCATTCCATTATTATTTACATGATCTTCAACTTGATTTTCTTACAGAGAAGAATCGTGGTCAGCTGCAAGTATGCATTTTAATTTCTATTGATCCACATAATTGTTTTTAGGAACTATGGCAGATGTCTTGTTTGCACTACAAGTGGTTGATAGTAATAGGGCTGACTGCAATTGAACATTCAACTTTTAATATTATTTTGATACTGCTCACAGAACCTTTGTTGTACTGACAGGTTTCTTTATAGCAGTGTTTCTCAAACTCTGCTTCTCCAGGTGTTTTGGACGTCAGCTCCCAGAAATCCTAGGCACCTTACCAGCTATTAGGAATTGTGGGAGCTGAAGTCCAAAACATCTGGAGGAGCACAGTTTGAGAAACTCTGCTTTACAGCATCAACCCATTTCTTTTATGCCTGCATGCTTCTCACTACTGGAACAGAATGAAGGTTTTTTTTTAAAAAAAATTGCTAAGAATCGAGTGTATAAAATTAATTCTTCAACATTTTTCTAAAATAGAACATGTGGTTTATGAAAAAATTTCAATAAGATATAGTGACATCTTTGCTTAATTAATTTAGTGTATCCTTTTCATAATGGGTCATATTTTTTGTAGAAAAATAAACAGCATTGAAACTCAATCTTCCATTAGGTTAATGTTGGGACTAATTTTATTTGTTCCTTCTCTCCCCCCCCCCTTTTTTAACAGGTTGTTTACAATACTGAAATGAGCTAGAAAAAGAGCTCATTTGGATGCTATTGAGTGCATCCTTGTGTTGACCATGGGGCAGGGACAGCTTTAGTTAAGTTTTGATACCTTCTTGCAGACTGCAGCAAGAGAATAATTGTCCTTTCCAAGTGTGGCGTTACCAGCCTTTATTATCACCTCTGTTCCTGGTAGCTGCTGTTAAAATAATAAAAATGCACAGTGACTGTGTTTGTCCGCATATTTTCCAGATTAATTTGGTTTTACTTTTAGTCAGCCATGTCCATGGAAGCTTTCCGTGATCCACAAAGTGATCAGCTGTAAAAACCATAAAAACATTTATATGAGCTTTCTAATCCCACCCAAATTCTATTGTCACATGAAAAAGCAAATCCATATTTTAGAATGGGATAATCTATTGTAATAATAAACATTTTATTTTATAGGCACTACATAAAAAAGTAGTTCATCAATACAAGAACCACTATGCACAGTATATGCCAAATTCAACTCAGGAAGACTGGATGTATTGGTATAATTTTCTCGCTTACCATATGTCAAGTGCTAAGATGCATGATGTAAGTTTACACTGATGATGTTCTTCCATTGCTGTGGACTACTGCATGTACAGTAATACAGTTTTTCTGGGATGTTTTCTTTCTTTCTTTTGAAACTTTGTTTAAAAAAGCTTAAAACGAGGAGAGTCCTTGTTTCTAGATGTTCAAGTTGTTTTGCATTAAATCCTATACATAGCTTTCATGATCCAGTGAACTAGGATGAAGCAACTGTTAATATATATGCTAAATCGTGATACAATTTAGCGATCTGTTAACCAGAAACCCTAAATGTTCCAAAACCCAAAATTGTCCATCTGGCTGACTGAGATAAACACACCTTTGCTTTTTAATGCTTCAATATACACAGATTTTATTGCATGCACTGAATTATTAAATATTGTGTATACAATACCTTCAAGCTGTGTTTATAAGGGGTTTATAAAACATAAATGAATTTTGTGTTTAAACTTGGAACCCACCTTTAAGATACCTCATTATGCAAATATTCCAAAATCTGAAAAACTCTGAAATATTTTCCAAACATTTTAGATAGGGGATACTCAACCTGCTTATATTCTGTTAATATGTTTAAATCTTTTTGTGAGAAGTAGAGTGTGAAAAAATTAAGCACTCAGTCATATTAAGTATGACTTAAGTGATATGTTATTTAATATGTAATATGCAGTCTTACATGCTGTCTTCAGTTTGTGGAGAGATTCTGGAATATTGTACTATAAGGAAAGTTCATCATAACAAGTCAAAATAATAAATATGATTGCAAGCATTTTTATTTATCTTTTTTTCCTCATAGGAACTCTGTGCTCTCATGTTTTCACTAGATTGGATTAAAACCAAAACAGAATTGGTAGGACCTGCACATTTGATTCATGAATATGTTGAATACAGTGAGATATTGAATGAAAAGGTATAGTATGATATTGCATGATTTCAGGTGACTCAGGAGAAAAGATGTAGTAGTGTAATGACTATTTCTTTAGGAAAATAATTTTGCTATAACTCATTCCAAGGGCTTATTTCCGCTATGGAATTAATGCAGTTTGACAACACTTTAACTGCCCTGTTTAAGTGCTTTGCAATTAAGGGAGTAGTAGTTTGATGAGGCAGAGAAGGCTAAAGGCCTTGCAAAACTTTCCTTGATCCATTGCATTGAGCCATGGCAGCCAAGTGGTGTCAAACTGCATTCATTCTACAGTGCAGATGCACCCTAAGTCTTGGTGTAGTTCATAGTCTGAAAGTAGTTAATACTCTGAATGTTGTTATATTTTTAACAGATAAAGATAGGTTGCTTACCTGTAACCATGTTTCTTCGAGAGGTCATATGTGAAATCCGCACATATGGTAGCAATTCTCGCACATGCGCAGCAGCTAGGACCCTATAACAAGCTCTCTATCCCTTTAAGGCCATAGTCCCACCCATCCTCCCCATAGTACATATAGGACACAGAGTTGTAGCTTCAGTTCCTCCGCCGTTCAGCGGCAGATTCACTGAGGCATGACACTCAGTGGGGAGGCAGGGTGGGGCTGTGCGGATTTCCCAGATGACCACTCGAAGAAACATGGTTACAGGTAAGCAACCTATCTTTCTTTCTGGGGTCTCTGTGAAATCGCACATATGATAGACTAATGAGCTCTACATACCCTGGATGGCGGGCGTTATTCTACCGCTGAGAACAGGACTGCTCTTCCAAAGGAGGTGTGCCGTTTGGAGAGGATGTTCAACTTGTAATGGGCGACAAATGTCAATGGAGTTGCCCAAGTCGCCGCCCTGCAGACTTCATCTAGTGGTACACCACTGAGATACACCATTGTCGAGGCCATGGCCCTTGTGGAATGGCCTTTGATTGTGGCCAGAGGATCTTTCCTTTCCATCTGATACGCCAAGTGTAAGGTGGACTTGATCCAGTCCGAAAGGCACTGAGATGAAACAGGCAGGCCTGTAGTGTCTGCCTGGTACTGAAGAAAAAGTCTCTGAGACTTCCTAATAGGTTTTGTCTTAGGTAAATAGAAAGCAAGCGCCCTCCTAACATCAAAGAGGTGAAGGGATCGTTTCAGATCCACAGAAGGGTTAGGAAAAATGAGGGCAGAATGAGGTCTTGAGACATATGAAAAAGCGTAGGTACTTTTGGCAGAAAAGAAATGTCCGTACGCAGAATGACTGTCTGCATGGAGTCTAATATAAGGCTTGTCTGCGCGGAGTGCACAGTGTTCACCAGCTCTACGAGCTGACGTGATAGCAACAAGAAAAACAGTTTTCCATGAAAATTAAACTAAATCAGTTGAGTACATAGGCTCAAAAGGTGGTCTTTGCAGAGCCAAGAGGACCAGGTCAAGCTACCAAGCCGGAAGCGGAGGTCTGATCTGTGGGCGAATGTTCTTATATCCTTGCATAAAGAGTTGAACAAGTGGATCTCGAAAACAGGATGGAAAGTTTGCCCTCTTCCGATATGCCGAAATGGCTGCAAGGTAACACTTGACAGAAGAGTAGGCAAGCCCAACTGCTGCTAGGGATGCCAGGAATTCCAACAGCAGTGAAGTAGAGGCAGACAAGGGATCCACATTATGTTGTTTGACAAAGTCTGAGAAATGCTTCCACTTGGCAGCATAGGAAGTCTCCCTGTTCCTGCCTTGCCCTCATTGAGGGTAGCAGTGGAGGAGCATGGGGCAACCAACATGGAACACAAAGGTGCAAAGAAGAGATACTATATATCACATTTAGTAATAGTGGTGAGTACCCAAATATACAATAATAATCATTTACATACAAAGATATATCCACACAAGACACTACAATTCCCAATCCTACCGCCAGTTCAAAGTTCCAGGATCAAGTTCAAGGAATATCTTTCCAACGTGGAGCAACCAACATGGAGCCTGACGTGGATCCCAGCCGGGGCCCTGTTGGAAGGATTGATGGAGGAGGAGAGTGGCTCCTTTGATCCTCCTGGCGCTTCGGAAGCGATAATGCCACGGGGGGTCCTACATCCTATAAGGGGAGCAAGGCCACCCCCATGCACTTGTCCTACGTGGCTCTCAGGAGTGCGTACGCTCGCACGGCGTAAGTGGAAGGCTGCACTTCCTTGTTGTTCCGGATGTGGAGCAAGCATTCCAACGGCTGCTGCAGGAGCCTTCGCCTTTTTCCGCTGCCCTTTGGAAGCCTTCCCCGGCGAGGCTCCATGTGGAGACTTCGAGCGGCGCCACTTCGGTGTGCCAGAGAGGCATACCGTTCTGGAGGAGTGGAGGAGGAAGGCACAGTGAGCAGTGGCTGCGGTTCTGAGACTGCTCGGCGTGGAGAGGCAGCTGGGAGAAGTGCCTTCCCATATAATAAGCTCTTTAAGTTTGCTTGCCAGCTTCTCCTGGTTTGCGGGGTGAGAGTTTGGCAAACAACACAAGTTTGGGCAACATGAGCTTCCCCCAAACACAAAAGGCACAAAGAGTGCCTGTCAGAAGCAGGAAACTTCCCCCCACAAGCAGTGCATTTTTTAGCAAGTGCGACAGACATACCGGCCTGAGAGTGGTCAAACACATTCCTGGGATGAGGTAGGCAGCAAACAAGGGTGGTCAAACAGTTCAAGGTCAAAATCCAGAAGTCCAAGTTGAGGTAAATCCAAAGAGTAGTCAAACTAACCAAGTCAAAACCAGAGTAAAGTGAATGGAATAGAGGGAGCGTCCCTAACAGTGCTGCTTGCACAGGCAGAAAAAAGGAACTGAAGCTACAACCCCACCTGTGTCCTATATGTACTATGGGGAGGATGGGAGGGGCTATAGCCTTAAAGGGATAGAGAGCTTGTTATAGGGTCTGAGCTGCTGCACATGTGCGAGAATTGCTACCATATGTGCGATTTCACAGAGACCACAAGAAAGAATACTTTATATTTGATTATCTTTATATTTGAAAACTATGATATAAGAATTATGCATTTAATTCATAAATGATTTAACAGTATAAAGTGGAGGAATGATGATTGTCCTGTTTCTGATTATCTGCATTGGCTCACACCCAACCAGTATTAGTATTACCTTGTTTTGTTATGCGGAATTAGCATGATACAATGTATGTGTGCATGGAAGATTTCTTTGCAGAATAAATAAAGGAATTCCTGCTCCCAAATTTTAGTCAGTTGAACTGTGGCCTTGTTGAAGTCAGGCGTACTTTGAATGTGCTTTTCTTGCATTTTAGGAAGTTGGACCAGAGTGGTCTTTTTCAACTCTATGATACTGTGATCTGACTTAGAGATTGTACTAAGTTACAGGGAGTCTCTTCTACTGGGAAGGAAGCTGGAAGACGTGAGATCTCTTCAGATTCTCTCTGTCGGTGCCCTTGTTTTCAACCCTTGATTGGCCACATTCGCAATAAGAAATTATTTTGGTTGATACTTTTAGGATCATCCAACCTATTTGAGGCCTTTGGAGAGGAAATTCGAGGTTGGAAGGCATTTAGTCCACATGTTAATTTAACTTTGAACTTGTGAAGAAAGGAACTTCAAAGGAGTGTGCTGTTCTTTCATATTTTCATGAAATCTATTTTAAACTATTAACTTGGTGTTTTTAATGGCATTTTTTCATTTTTAAATTTTTGCACCAATATTGTCATTTTTCTGAGTTGCACTTTCTTTTAAAAACTGCTTTAAATCCTGTATTGGGTTAACGTTTGTATTTAAATAACTTAAAATAAAATAAGGTGATTTGTTTTTCTTTTCAAGGGATGGAAAGAGGAGCTTTAGATTTGGGAGATGGTAGGGCCACAAATAAGAGATTGGAGGCTGCATGCAACTAATGGAGCTCTTGCTCCTTTTCCAAATTACACACACACACACACACATATATATATGTTGAAAAGAATAGTATTTCATCACAGCTTCACTTATATTTATGCTGAATTAAATATTGTTTCCAGGATCCCATTGCACGCGAAAACTTCCAGGAATTTTTATCTTTGAATGGACACCTGCTTGGGCGACAGCCATCTTTGGACATTGTGCAGCTGGGCCTCTGTCAACCAGAGAGTTCAAAAGTATATCAACAAGCCAAATTACAGGCTCAGCAAAGACTTGATAAAGGATCCTTTTATGTGGAATGGATGTAAGCAAATGCAATTTTGACACAACTTATCCAAACCAACAATTATCTTATTTCGAATCATTGGTGTTCTTATTGATCCCAATTCAGTGAGATAAACTTTTGTGTATACACAGCTTAACAATGTGAAACAGCAGTTGTTTTTTTAAAAAAAGGTTTATTTATGTATGTATATCCTGTGTGGTGATTGGCTACTCATATGTCTACTTCATTAGCAGAAGGAGTGTCCTATGAAATGGCAGAAAAACAGGTTTAATGCAAGTCTTTGTGGGTATTTATTCCTATGTGCTTCTAAAAATCCCACTGATCAGCAGTGGAATCTGTTATGCTATCTCAAGGTGTGGAGGTTTATCCTGCATGGCAGGGGGTTGCACTAGTTGTCCCTTGTGGTCTTTTGTAAATGTATGATTCGGCGAGATAACTGCATCCCTGCTGTGACATCAAGAATGCTGCTGGGTGATGATGGTGAATAGAAGAATGGCTCACTAGCTTATCAAGCACTGCCATGTATATAATAATTGCTTACAAACAGCTAGAAAATAATTTTGCCTATATTTTGTAATGGCATTTCTTTTTGCACGTTCCTCTTATTATTTCAGACAAAATTTGTGGCCCTAAACAGGTGGGCTGCAATACTCTGCATATCTTTCTTTTGAGGGGAACCATACAGGGGTCTATTCAGTGGATAACTTGCAGCCCAACTTATAGAATTTCCTACCTGCTGACTTAGCTACATTGGGTAACACAAGCTGCTGTCCCAAGTTAACTCCCAGAATATACTATTTGCAACAAGTTTTCAGACACAGGGCTTAATTCCACTGTCTATGTAATTCCAATATCTATTTGAAACCTAGAAGATTGTTACCTGACCTATTCAGTCTTTGCTTTTCTTGTCTCCCTCCCTCCCTCCCTCCCTCTCATATATATATATTTTTCAACACCATTAAATATACACTAAACTAAGACTTTGGAGTCTTATGTTTTGGCCAGTGAGTATGGACTAAATTGAAACAAGTAATGACAACAAAAATATTAAAATACAGTTATTTCCTTTCAAAAGTCATCCTAAAAAAATCACAACACTAGATCTCAGAAATGCCACCTCAGCTTATGGGCAGCTCTTTGCCCAAACAGAACAAGGCCTACAGACACTGCAAAGCGGACTATGCACAATTCTGAAATGTTCTGCAAAAGTTGAGAAGTAAATTAAATTGTGAACCAATAAAATACTCCCTGGAAGTAGGAAGACATTATGAGGGTGATGAAATCATGTTTACTTTGTACATGTCCTGACATGTCTGCCTCTCTCTCTCTCTCTCTCTCTCTCTCTCTCTCTCTCTCTCTCTCTCTCTCTCTCTCTATATATATATATATAGAGAGAGAGAGAGAGAGAGAGAGAGAGAGAGAGAGAGTGAGTATATTTAATGGTGTTGAAAATTACTTCAGATTTGGGTTTGAAGGTCAAATTTATATCAGATCACTGCTGTTTTTTGAAATCCACTAGTGGTGATTTAATGAATCAAAGAGATAATTATACTTGGAGAGAACCTTTGAAAGCTCCTAAAGCTAAAGATGCCATTGTCAAATAATAATATAACATTCTTTTAAAGTAAAGAAAACAACTGAAGCATTTCCAAAAGCACTTAGCTTCAATCCCTTAGAGCATGAGTGGAATAATACAGTACTCTGGATGCAAATCCCAGCATCCTGAGGTAAGGGAGTAAGCACAAGTAATGCAGGAGGCTACGTGCTGTTATATGAATGCTATATGGATGTCTTGTTTACTTCACCCACTTTAGAAACAAGTATTTATATTAAATATTGTTAAAAGTAGAAAATATTTGGGCAGTCAAATTGCTTCTATTATTTTTGCCATTTAAATTGTATCATTTGATAAGGAATTGTGAAATTCTAATATATTCAGAGTCCACTTGCTGACAAGAATCTGAAAGAAAACTGAATGTACAATTTTTGTTCTTTTATAATGCAGGAATAAGCAGTCCATAAAGAATACTTATCGTCTGGTTGTGCGTCCACACACAGATGCTGTTTATCATGCTTGTTTTTCTAAGGACAGGCACAGGATAGCTTCATGTGGAGCTGACAAAACATTGCAGGTAATATATAGTACAACCATCACAATTAGGACTCACCTATTCAGAAATAACAGTAAACTATGGTTTGCTGCATGTAGAAGCAAAAGCTTCCACCCTTCTTATGCAAAATAGAGAAGAAAAAGTTTCTGAGACTCACAGTGTCTCATTAACATCAAAAGCAACAATGCCACCCCGGGCTGCTGCCATCACCATTTTTCCATGAAGCATTCAGAAATGTCAAAAGGTGTGCCACTTTGGAAATAGTAAAAAGAGGTTGATGTTTCTTTTAGATCCTCTTAGGGTGAACTAACTGCCTACCTTTCATAACCCTCCTCAGAGAAGGGGATGGTTCCTTTTTTGATACAACCCATGAATAAATCAATCCAGTTGATTTTTTTTGACTAATTTTTTTCGACTTATACATGAGTATCTGACTGCTGGTCAAGCTAGAGTAGATGCTTCAGAATAATTATTGAATAATTAATTAACGTTCATACAAGTTCTCTTGGTATAATGGATATACTGTTGTTGGAAGTAACATTTGGAATAGGCCAATCTAGCCATCTCTGAGCATTCCTTGACTAAAAAAGCACTATATATTGCTGTAAGTTCAAAGGCAACTTGAAGATACATACAAACATCAGTTTAAATTGCAAGATAATCACTTTTATAACATTTTATGCTACACATTAGTATAATGCACATCATTGGGATATTTGTGAAAAGTATTCTACAAAAGATTATTCCATAATGGCATTTTCTATTTTTGAAGTTGTTCATAAGACTTTTTTTTGCTGCAGCAGACTAATTTTATTGATATGGCATTCATACAGGGAATTTTTTCGAATATACTAATCTTTAAGCTTTGACACTTTTTTCCATTTAATTTTGCTTGATGCTAATTATATTTAACTCAGTGTATGCACGTGCAGCCTTCCAACTCATGGTACAAGGTTTTCACATAACCCTTGCTGTTTGAATAGTTTCCTCTCTAACATAGATTTTATTTTTTCTCTGTGTTATAAATACCGAATATACTCGAATATATGCCGAGTTTTTCAGTCCTTTTTAAAGGCTGCAAAAGCCCCCCTCAGCTTACTTTCGAATCAAGCTATAAGTTGCTGCGGCGGTGGGAGGCTGAAAGAAAAAGGCTCTGGTTCCGAGGCTGGCTGAGCACCATGCAGCCGGCGGAGGAGGCGCCGTGACGCCTCCTCCTCCTCCAGCCCCCTTCCTCAGAAAGGAGGCAAACCTGCAGCTGAGCGATGCAAGCCTTCCCCAAGAACAAGCCGGGAAGGAGGAGAGGGGAGAGGTCAGACAGTCAGGGAGAACAAGAGACAGGGAGATCAAACACTGGGGGGAAGGAGGCAGAAAAGGGCAAGGAAGGACACAATCGGGCGACACCAGACGAGGGAATAAAGCAAAGAGGCGACCAAACAAGAAAGAAAGCAAAATGGAGCCAGGCAGCCAGGCAGCAGCAAAAGTCACAAGGAGGGCGGCAGTGTGGCCCTCTGGATCAGGCTGAGCTTCTGGGGAGGGACGGGCGAGAGGGAGAGGCTACCCCCCCCAAAGCAGCAGAGCTTCCTTTCCCTGACCAACTCAGCCCCCCCTCTCTGCCAGTAGCGCAGGCAGGCTGGAGGAGAATCAAAACAAAGATGCCTCGGAGAAAGTCCTGCTGGAGAAACTTCTTTCTCCTGGTCTGTCCCACCTCTTTGGGGTCCCTTTTCTTTCTTTCTCTCTGCTCAGCTCCCCCTTTCTTTCAGTAGCTCTTAAGTCTTAAAAGTCTTACATAGCCGGCAATGGGAGGAAGAAAAAACATGTCTCTTTCCCCCATTTTGTTTTATTTCTTCAACCACAAGGGAGCTAGCCTTAAAGGGTAATCGCCCCCAAAAACCCTGCCACAGGTTCAGTGCCACAGAAATCACAGGAGTTGTAGTTTTACAAGGTCCTTCGCCTTCCCTGTCAAGGAGAGCCAGTACTGTACCAAACTACAAGTCCCAGTTTTCTATCAGATTGTTTTGAATTTCAGCCCTCACAATTCCTAACACCAGGCATCAGCAAATTTTGCCCATTCCTGGTAGAGAGGCATCCTACGCTTCTTCAGGGTACATCAATAGTACTGTAGAAAAATATAAAAGGCTCGGTTCTATTGAGCACAAACTCCAATCACTATATGTGAACAGAAATGTTCTATGTTATTTTAGCTTTTGAGACATATCCAGAACATGTTTTTTAATAGGAGAAATTAACACATTTCCAGACATGCCAATAATGTGTGCATCAAGTGGGAAAATCCCGGGCACCTTTTCCTTTAATCCTAAAAGTTGCTTTAGCCCTCCAGGTGTTTTGGACTTCAACTCCCACAATTCTTAACAGCCTACTGGCTGGGTTGTTGTTAGTTTTCCAGACCATATAGCCATGTTCCAGAAGCATTCTCTGTTGACTTTTACCCACATCTATGGCAGGCATCCTCAGAGGTTGTGAGGTCTGTGGGAAATTAGGCAAGTGGGGTTTATATATCTCTAGGAGGTCCAGGGTGGGAGAATGAAGTTTTGTCTGCTTGAGGCAAGTGTGAATGTTGCTATTGACCACCTTGATTATCATTGAATAGCCTTGCAACTTCAAAACCTGGATGCTTCCTGCCTGGGGGAATCCTTTGTTGAGAGGTGTTAGCTGGCCCTGATCATTTCTTGTCTGGAATTTCCCTGATTGTTGTTCTTTATTTACTGTCCTGACATTAGAGGGTTTTTTAAAATACTGGGATACAGATTTTGTCCATTTTCATGGTTTCCTCCTTTCTGTTGAAATTGTCCATATGCTTGTGAATTTCAATAGCTTATCAGTGTAGTCTGACATGGTGGTTGTTAGAGTGCTCCAGAATTTCTGGGTTCTCAAATACTGACTGGCTGTTAGTAATTGTGGGAGTTCAAAACACCTGGAGGGCTAAAGTTTGCCCATTCCTGATTTCGATCCATCTCAAAAAGGGTATATTCACCAAGCCCTTCGGGCATGACTTTGAAAATATCTGGCTGTAGTGCAAAATGTTCTCAAGGGTTGCGTTTCTGGAAGCTGCACAAGATTGCTTTAAGGCAATTTCTGCCCCCTCAGCTTACCAGTAGCTGCTGCATTTCCCACCCTCTGCTTATACTCATGTCAATAAGTTTTCTCAGTTTTTTGTAGTAAAATTAGGTGCCTCACCTTATATTCAGCTTGGCTTATACTCGAGTATATACAGTACTTTAACTTTCATTCACCCAAACCTTTAGTTATTAATTGATGGTGTTCGGTTTTGGCTCTAGAATGTACATTTTCATTTAATATTGCCAGGTTTTGTTGGAAAATCGATTCTATTTCCTCCATCATTTATTTTTGTGTTAGTAAAGTGAACCAATAAAAGTTCAGTTGCAGAGAGCAATATATATTGTGCCAGACTTAAACTGTGAACTATTTTAAGAATATACTTTATGTACAATTTGTTACATTTATTTTAGATATTTAAAGCTGAAAGCGGAGAAAAGCTTCTGGAAGTAAAAGCTCATGATGATGAAGTACGGTGTTGTTCCTTTTCAGCAGATGACAAATTTGTTGCTACTTGTTCTGCTGACAGAAAAGTAAAAGTAAGCATATGATGGTAAATCAGTGATGTTCCGTTGACCCTAATAAATTTGAATAACTTGAAAAATCAACAGTGTTCTCATGTACTCAGAAATAAGTCCTAATGAGTTCAGTGTGAACTACTCCCAGGTATGTTTGCATAGGCTTGCAGGCTAATAAAATTTAATTATTTTGAGGTGTCAGATCCAAATTTACTGCTCTACTGTAAAAATCAGTAAAGTTATAGGTCAGTAAGATGAAACATTGAGTCAGATCTCTGGTACTTTTGGGATTGCTATAATTTGTGTTATTTTTCAATATAGATATATAATCCTACTTAAAATAGTATTTTTTTAGATGATCAGGTAAGCTAAATTCAATAGCCATATAAAATTAACCTGACATTTGGTATATTTTTCAAGGACGTCAGGGGGAAATGCATGATTTTTTTCTCCTTCGGCTTGATTTAATTTTTAGAAGTGCTCCATGAGATAGGTTAGGCCAAATGATACTGACTGCCTCGAGGTTACTCCTTGCTCTTCAAGGCTGTACCAGTGATTGAGTCAATTGCCTAAATCCATCACAATCCTTTCCAACAGATACGATTCCAAGCCACTAGCAAAAATGCTTTCCTTTCCAGCTGCATGACTTTGCATTGTGCTATGAAGAGAACTCTGTTTGTATTTCAGTTTATTATTTACTGTATACCTTTTCTAAACATTCCCTCAGCCCCTCTGAAAGCTCTTTGGGGGGAAATGAATAAATAGGCTCCAAGATAGATTATGAGGAAATGGATAGTTGTGTATTTTGAATAACATTTTTCTTTTCACTGAACTGAGTAATCTTTTTCATTTCTGTGTCCTTTTCCAGTAGGAACAGGATATTTACCAATGTAGTCCAGCACTGATTACTCAGAGATATGACTCTCCAGGGTCACAACTAGCGGTCTTTCTGTCGTATCGTATCAGATCCTTTTTAGTGAGAGATGTTTATGATTCCACTCATGTTAATGGACAATGGCCAAGTTATCAGTTCCAGATAAACTTCAGATTGTATAAATTGCAGTAACTTTGTTTATAATGCCTGGTTTCTTTGCATAATGAAAAAATAAGACTTGTTTGGAGTTATCTGCATTTAATACAGCTATATACCTGGTTACCCAGATCACAAACACTTCCATGTTTGTTTATTTATTTATTTCATTTCTAATCCGCCCTTCTCTACCCCCGAAGGGGGACTCAGGGCGGCTTACAAAAGGCAATAATTCAATGCCACATACAAGAACAAAACAACAACATATCAAAAACATTACAACAAGCAGATTAAAAACAGTTACATATCAAAATTCCCCATAATCCCCGTTCCATATCATAAACTGTCAGCCAATCCACAGTCCACCAATACAACCCTATCCTACTCAGATTGTCTGTCCGCTGCTCCCCATCAACCAAACGCTGAATCAGTATTTCAAACTAATTTCTGCCATGGTTAAAAAGTAAAAATAATAACATGTATTGCGTGGAGAAATGTGTCTTAATTGTTATATGAAATTATTTTAGGTCTGGAATTCACGAACAGGTCAACCTGTGTGCGTATTTGAAGAACATACAGAGCAAGTCAACTGCTGTCAATTTAGCAATACAAATCATAACCAGTTTCTATTAGCTACTTGTTCAAATGACAATTTTATCAAAGTAAGTATACATTAATATTCACATCCATTTTACAGTTGTAATTGGGATTCTGAGTATTTTGTGATAGTCAAAGCATTAATAAAAATGTATCTGAGCTCTATGAATTTATTATCTGTAGTCTGTTGTTCAGCAACTGAACAAATAAACAGTCTGTTGTTCCTAGTCTTAGCCACTGGAGGCCACACGAGCACTGTATGTGAACTCTCTTTGCTAGAATGTGAGTGAGATTAGGGCTTCTTTATGCCATTTTTTCTTCTGCTTCAGGCTTTCTGCTGAGTATTTTAATATTCTTTTATACTTGGACACTATTTTTTATAGACGACTGTTAAATATTCCTATAGCTTTTGTTATGGATAATTTTCCAGTAAATGATTTGTGAGCAAAATACCTCCTGCATGAGCTGTCCCACCCTTATTGTTTGTTAGAGAGATTCTGCTTCATTTTCTGTTTGCTTTTGAGTGTGGAAAGGGCAACTAAAGTATATCTAAAAACAGTTATACCCAGACTCTGGATTTCTAGGTGATGAGAGGTAAGCTAAGTTTTCATTCTTAGAATTTAGCACAGTGTGAATTACCTGGAACAAGCTGCAAACCTTTTTACTTTTCAACCTCTTTTCTTTTTAGGTCCTTTGAAATCTCATGCTTAACTTTAAATTATGTTATCTAGAATTAGAATTGTGATTAATTAGAAGTACTGTTATTTATGAGCAAACTAACTTTAGTAATTATGGATTGAAATTGCCTTTTTCTAACTGAACCTAGTTTAATGTCAGTTACAGTTGGTTGGTCTGGATCACTGTTTCTTAAACTGTAGGGCTTAATCCCAAACTGAGTTCCATAATGAGGGTTGCAAAATTTTTTTGACAACAATAAAAGGTTTCTGAATGTCATCCAATGGTTGTTTTAGACATTTACACAAATCCGTTAGCAACAACATGCAGTGTTTACAGTGAACTGTGCAAAAATAGAAAAAGTTTTTTTAAAAACGTATTTTACATTTCTACATACTTGGGGTCATGTAAAAATTATCCAGGCAGACTGTGTTGCAAGTGGAAAAGGTTTTAGGCGTCCTGGTCTGGATTAGATGATAAACCATATGAAGCAGAAATGTATGATTTTTTTCTGATTAAAAGCTGTGACTTCTTGGTTACCTTTCAACAATAATGTGTAAATATGATCTCAGATGACTATTTGATTCTGCTTGACTTCAGGTTCACTTGTTAAAATGGTATTGTTCAGATAATATTCATGTTCATATTTATTCAGAAAGTGTCTTGAAGTATTTTGGTTCCTGTATTTGTTTTTTTTAAAAAAAATACTTTGGGGATGTGTTTATTGCTTTAGAATGTTTTATTAGTGTTTGCTTTATATCAGTGGTTCTCAACCTGTGGGTTCACAGGTGTTTTGGCCTACAACTCCCAGAAATCCCAGCCAGTTTTCCAGTTGTTAGGATTTCTGGAAGTTGAAGACCAAAACATCTGGGGACCCACAGGTTGATAACCAATGCTTTATATGATTGTTCTTAACCTTGAGAATCTCATTCAGGAGAAAAGAGTGAGATAGAAGTATTTTCACTACATATGGATGTTGCTGCTTCTGGGTATCATCCCAGGACTTGTTTTTCTTCTCTTTTTTATTTACTTCACAAAAATCTATATAGTTCATGCTGACTATTTGCAGTATGCCCATTACTTTTGAGCATGTTTAATTACAGTAGAGTCTCACTTATCCAACATAAACGGGCTGGCAGAACATTGGATAAGCAAAAATGTTGGATAATAAGGAGGGATTAAGGAAAAGCCTATTACATGTCAAATTATATTATGATTTTACAAATTAAGCAGCAAAAACATCATGTTTTACAACAAATCAACAGAAAAAGTTCAATATCCGTAACACCATGTAGTAATTACTGTATTGTTTATTTATTTATTTGTGATATTTCTACCCTGCCTTTCTCGAACCTGGAGGTGACTCAAGTCCAGGCAGCCATTCAAAGCCAGGCAACCATTTGTTGCCTTCAACAATATACAATTAAAAACACATTTCGCTAAACATATAAGATTTACAACAGAGTACAGTCAACTGGCACAGAAACCCCATGAAAGTGAAAAAGTGCCAATAAAATATTGCTATTTTTAAAGCCAAGAGAATACCTCTCTAAGAATATCTAGGTCTTTAGCATGCTTCTATAGTCCACTTAAATCATCACTATCTAAGTACATCACATTAGATTAGAGTACAGTAGAGTCTCGCTTATCCAACCTTCACTCATTCAATGTTCTGTATTATCCAACGCAGTCTGCCTCCCACCCAGATCAATTGCGATGTTTTGGTGCTAAGTTCATTAATATGTTTTATATGCATTTTAAAGGTATGAATGCATGTTTTTATAATTCTGTTTTAAATGTTGTTTTGATCAAGGAAAACTGGTTGTTTATAGTGATAATGATATTGCATTTTTTGCTATGTCACAGAGTGATTATTCTGTGGGAAAATATTTCTTCTTGATTCTTTAATATTTGTAATAGTTTTTGTTTCCCTTTTTTATCTTTTAAAATGCAGCTCTGGGATTTGAATAAAAAATACTGTCGCAATACGCTATTTGACCACAGCAGTGCTGTTACTCACTGCAGGTTCTCTCCAAATGATAAATACATTGCTAGTTGTTCTGCAGATGGAACTTTAATGGTATGTTTTGAGATCCTTAGTTGTGCTATTCAAAGTCAGATTCAACCACCTTCTGTTTGTGTTCTGTACTGGAAGCTAGTTTTACAATCTTTTACAATGAAATAAAAATTTCAACAATGCATCCTGTCCATGGTTATGTAGTCTCTTTGTCCCTTAGCTTCTTTCTCACCCTGTACCACTGCTAACTGTAGGAACTTTGTGCTTATCACTACTACACATAGTGAAGTAATAGAACAACACTTCTCATGATATTAAATACTTTATTATTTGCATTTAATTTATTCACAGAACTAAGTTGTTTAAGCTCCAGCTATGTGCAAGGGCATTTAAAAGTTGGAATTTTTCAATTACACTGCAGTATATAGTGTTCCTCGCTACTTCACGGTTTGCTTATTGCGGACTTGCTGTTTCGCGGATTTCAAAAAATATTAATTTAAAATATATATAATGATATTTTCACTGTTTTGTGGGGTTTTGCTGCCACCACTTTCTGAGGTGCTTTCCCTCCTCAGTCCTCTGAAATGAGTTCCAAATTATGTCTGACATAATGCCCATTATTTTCCTAATATACTTTTATGCACAGTCACAACATTCATGGTCAATCAAGACTAAGTGGATAATTCTGTTCTCTATTTGACAAATATTAGAGTTAGATCAGTCTAGACCAGGGGTGCTCACACTTTTTCAGCATGCAAGCTACTCTTAAAGCAACCAAGTCCAAAAGATCTACCTGCCCCCGCCGCCGTGCACTCTTGCTACCGCGCGTGCTCCTGCTGCTGTTTTCCGCCCGCGCAGCACTTCCGCCTGCGGGGCATTGCAGGAAGGAGAAAGCATGAGGTGGGGCATCCAGAGGGAGCGCTCCGTCCTGCCTGTCTCGCCGGCAACGGAGGCTGCACAGCTGCTTCTGGATGAGAGAGTGGCAGGGTGCTCCCTCCAGAGGCCCCGCCTCGTGCTTCCTTCTTCCTGCAATGCCCCGCAGGTGAAAGAAGCACCGTGAGAGCGAAAGCCAGCAGCAGGAGCGCGCGTGCGCATGGCAGGAGTGCCCCATCTGGCTGGTGAGGCCCGAAGATCACCTGGAAGAGGGCCGAAGATCTACTAGTAGCTCCCGAGCTACCTAATGAGCACCCCTGGTCTAGACTCTAGATCAGTAGTTCTTAACCTGTGGGCCGCAAGGACTAAAATCTGGTCTGCGAGCCTCCTTCCTCTTTATTTATTTACTTTCAGCTCCTTTCACGCCACCTGGCACTCCTTCCCTGTCGCTGACCAGCCCTGACCCCTTGTATAGACGACATCTGCTCTAGATTATTAAATATGATTTTCTGTAGGGAAGCAGATGGTGACTACTGGATGGCATATGTTCTGTATCAGAAACTAGAGCTGATGTGGTATATCCAATACAATTTTCTGAATCGGCACCCCCAAATAACCAAACCAAATCTACAGTTGAGCAATAACTGATTTGTAACCCTTTTGGTACTATTATTGGAGAGTGGTCCCTGATCCAAGTGGTCCCTAGTAAAAAAAAAAAGGTCGGGAATCGCAACAATAGATAAACTGGATTGAGCAACATAAACTTACTTTCCTCATTTTAATGTGTTTTCATGTATCAATGCATTTCTAACATGGAAAACATACAGTACAATATAATCCATGTACCTGCAGGGAATACATTCCTGATTATACATAGATATGTGAAAGCACAGAAAATAGTGAGCTCTATTGAAATGATGGCCCAAGAATATTGTAGAATTATATTGGAGAACCTAAAATGAATAGAGGACAAAATTTGTTGGACATGGATAAATGAAACAGCAGATACTGTCCCCACAGATATGGAGGTCATACTGTACCTATAAATAACTGAAAGTACTGCTTCCTTCTGACTTTGAGTACTTGCAAATAACTTAAAAATAAAAAACCACAAATTTAACACTGACTTTTCAGAACACTTAACTCACTGTGTTTATTTTATCTATATCTCAAGCTTTGGTATGCTCAGTCAGCAAATAAACGAAAAACTGTTGACATAGGAGGCAACTTCAGAAATGTGGATGCATACCAAGATGACGTGGAAGTGTTAGTGAAATGTTGTTCATGGTCATCTGATAGTACTACAATAGTCGTAGCAGCCAAAAACAAGCTTTTTGTAAGTATTTAAGAGCATGTCACTAATAGTGTTTTTCTATTTTTCACTGTTATTTCATATATTTGAAATTCTTGTATATCCATTCTATCTTTTTAGAAGGATAAAAAGGCTTGGCTTTGCTATCTGGCCATTGATACTTGATTCCCCTTAGAAGGCACTGCTATATTTTTAAATGTGGAGGAGGACAGGTGTGAGAGAAGGAGAAAACATATATCTGAAGAATCTATTAATCCTGCTCAGACCAGGGTCTAGATTATGGATGGAGGAACTTTGGTCCAGTAGATGTTTATGCACTATGGCTAAAAGTTGTCATCCATTAACAACTGGAAGACCACATGTTTCCCGCTTCTGGCACACCATCTTCAGTCAAGTGCTGTTCTTCAGGCAAGAATTATTACAGTGGAATAGCCTGTGCATGTAAACACAGAGAGATAGATCCACTTTTTGCCTGTTTTTAGCTAACTCGGTTTACCAGCTCTTAGAATTACCCATGTTACAGCAGGACTTTTTTATGGCAAATTGTTGTCATCTCATTATCTGACCTCCAGCCGTCAACAGCAAAAGGTAGCATTTCAGCTGTTATCCCTTTCTTTGCTTTGGTTTTAATATCAACCAGCTCAATACTTCCAGGCAACAAAGGTAAAGTAGGACAAATAACTATAGTGTGTTACCAATGTTAACTATATTTAATGTTAACCAGAGTGTGAAGTTGATTAGCAAATATTGCGTAAGTTGAATATGATAATTTTAACCAAAGTTATGTTTTTGGTGGTAAAATCTTGAGCTGCATTTAAGCAAGTATATTTGAACAATAAAATGAGATATATAGTGGGAGTGTGAAAATATGAAAATATATAACTATTATTATATCTGCACTCATTCCAAGTAGAGTTATGTTATTTTATAGTAAGCAGCTCATTCAATGTCTATATGGATTTACTCTTGTAAGGAATAACATGTTTTAAATATTTTCACAAGCATATTTGTATCCTCTGATTTGTCAGATTTCTAAATAATTCTGGCTTACTTGGCACAAAGCAACATACTGCTGTAAATCAGCAGGAACAGCTGAACAAACCACAGGCCATCCATCCATGATTTGCAATCATGATGCCCAAACCTGATAATATGGTTTGTTTATCTGGAGTAGCCAGAGAAAGAAAAATATTACAAACTGCTTTTTCTCTGGCTTGTTGTATTATGCAAACATTGTTAGCCTTTCAAAAAAGTATTTTTGGTTTAAAAAATAAAATGTTAACTCATTGAAATATTTCAGCAGTCTTTTACAAAAACTCTATGAGAATAAGAAGCAGAACAACTATAGTTAAAATTTGAGATTATTCTAATGAATTTATGAAATAATTTATTTGTGGGATTTTGCACTTGAATTCTTAAAATGTTTTGGGATTCATATTGACATAATATTGCCTTTTATTCGAGCTTTGATAATTCAGCTTTGTAATTATAATTTGCAGAAATAGTGTGCTTTTAAGGATTAGTGGTAGAATTCAGAAATGTTTTCCTCTTTAATGAATGTTAAATATTAATAGTCTATTATTTATTATAATGGCAGTTATGGTTTTTAAATGGAAATGGCTGAGATAATTTCACGCTAATAAAAGGCTTGAAATTATACAGAATGTGTGAAATTATACAGAATGTGTTGATGCAGTTTTAATTTGTGGAGGGTTTGTACGTGAATCTTCAATAGGAACCTTTTGGGGCTGGTGGACACACTGGTCACAGCCTTAATGATCCAAGATCTTAACCATCTTTGATCTGTGACAGTCAGTGTAAGAAAAAAGTAATTAGCTGTTATGGCCCAAATCCAATGTCATGCTTGAAACTGTTAGCAAAGGACTGTCATCTCCTCCTCCTTGTAGTTCTCTGCACTTCCCCCAGATCTGTTCTGTAGTGTTTCCTTGTCCTCCAGAATAGGTGTTAGTTTAAGGACACACAGATAAGAGGTGCTGCAAATGAAAAGGAAGTCGATCCATTCTGCACCCCACTCCTTTCTACTGACAGAAGCACTTTTCCAGTTAAACAAATTTAACTGGCAAATTTCAACAGTTTACTATGACTAGTAAGATTATTGTTGTCCTCAAATGGCTACTACTGTTGTCTTAAAATGTCTATGATCTTTTCAGCTTACTGATACTAAGATCAGTACTTCATTGCCAGAAGTCCTTATAAACCACCACTATACTATTCAGTATTGTGATTTTTGTCCAAATAGTCAGATGGTGGCGGTTGCTTTCTCAAATTATTCTGTTGAGGTAAGTAACTGTGTTTAATAAAATGTTAAGTAATTCCTTTCCATTTTTTTCTGATGGATGGTTTTACAGTAGGAAGATGGAAGGGGAACTGCAGTTTTTATTTATAAGAAATATGAAGGTTGTGCCCCTGTTACGTACAGGAAGGTTGGCTTGGGACTAAGATTCTGGAGTTCAACTGTCAATCTCAATAAACAGCACATATCTTAGGTGGACTAGTGGTCTCACTATGTGGAGGGCAGTTTTGTATGTTCAGGTAACTTTGGCATAGACTCATCTGATCAGTTAGAGCTATTTCAGATTGGAGAGTTTCCACTTTTTCCTGAAAGCTTCTACTGGTTGATTTTAGATACTGATCAAAATCTTCAGTATGCCCTGATTATCACTCTATTCTATAAATAGTTAGAACACTTGGATCAATAGCATAATCCACTGATAAAGTATACCTACTGTTCATGCTGGAGTTTTTTTTATAGGTTTGCTAATCTAACCATTTTATAGAGAAAAATAATGACATCATCTAAAACCTATGCATTTTAATCAACAAGAGTTTAGCCTTTCTGAATCACCACCTATATTTTCTTAAAAGAAGTCTTTAAAAATATAGCATTTTAATATAGAAATCATTCACTAAATTTTAATAGCTAATAAGCCTGAGTTAACATGGAAGTGATTGGTTAAAAGTCAATTGATCGTATTCTTGAAAGTGGACATTATGTAGGACTTACATCATTTCTCATTTTTCTCCATGGTCTTCAGTGAGGGCTTTCTAGTATTTTATCAATGTGTTTCAGCAGTGAAGCATATTTCTATAATTTGGGATTGAATATCTGATATTAAACTAGTGTCGCCCTCTGAGTGTCTTCTTTTGTGAAATTGTCAACATTATACTTGGAGAATTATATTGAAATTGATTAACCATGTATCTTGCAATCAAATATCAATGCAAATCGGACAGCAAATTATTTTACCTGTTTGCTATTGCTCTGTGATGTGTTTAAAAGTGACCATAGATGTGATATAACTTGTAGTTAGTATTTTCAACTTGGGAGGGATGAGCTTATAGCAGCAATCTCTGATTTCTTAATTCATTTGAGTACTATTTGTTTGAATTTCTGTCATAATTTACAGTTGCTACAAATATGCAGTAAACGGGATTGCCCTGCTTTAAGAAATAAATATACATGAATGTTAATTTGGATGAGTCACTTGCCGCTTTGAAATATTTAACATGTTTTACATGTTATGCATATGTAATAATTACATATTTTATATACTACAACTGCTAACAACCTACTATCTCTAGAAGAGTGATCAAATATTTTAATACCCTATATAATAGAGTATTTAGTTCCTCGATTCCTCTGTTTAAAGCTCACTATCAAAGGATAGTTTGCAGAGAAGTAGGTGTGGCAGACAGATTCTGCATTGCTGTTTGTATGTTCATATGTTAAAAATGGAAAACAAAGATGCCTGAAATAGCCACCAAAGTATAGTGCGGCTTAGATTTTCAACCTGTTCTGTATTTGCTTCAGATTTGGAATATTGAATCCTGTTCCAAAATAGCAGACTGTCGTGGACATATGAGCTGGGTGCATTCTGTGACATTTTCTTTTGATGGTTCTTTATTCCTCACTTCTTCTGATGACCAAACAATAAGAGTAAGTCTATCCTTATCCTTTTTCAAATATTTTGTAATAATTCTCTTGCTTATTTAACAAGAAGCAGGAGAGAAATTAGTTTAATTGGCCTATTTCACTATCCTATTCACCTATATAGAGTAAAATAATAAATCTAATAATAATAATAGGAGTAAAATAATAAATGTAATAAAAATAATAATAGAGTAAAATAATGCAAATGTAATTATTTATTTATTTATTCAGCTTGGTATACCGCTCTCTCTGGAGCTTAGAGCGGTTTACAGCAATAAAATATCGGATAAAACACATAAAAGCATTATAAAACCAAGTCAAAACCCCCAGTAAAACCCCATTCCCAACAGTAAAACAACAGCAGGACAGCATAGTGCAACTGGCAATGACGATGACACGGCAGGGTGGCAGATTATGGCAGGCACCGATTTGGGGCCGAATGCCTGCCTAAATAGCCAGGTCTTAACAGATCTGCGAAATGGCATCAAGTCCCGTATAACTCATGTCTCCTCAGGCAGGGAATTCCACAGAGTCGGCGCGGCCACAGCAAACGCCCTCTGCCTTGTACTAGATAGCCTGAAGGTCTTTATGCCAGGCACCTCCAGCAAGTTGAGCCCCTCTGAACGCAGTGATCTTCTGGGCACATATGGGGTAAGCCGCTCCCTCGGGTACACTGGCCCCAAACCATATAAGGCCTTGAAAGTTAGAACCTTGAAGGAGACCCGGAATTCAATTGGAAGCTAATGCAGCTCGCGCAAGAGTGGAGTTGCATGAGCAGATCTTGAGGCTCCTAAGAGCAGGCGTGCTGCTGCGTTCTGCACCAGCTTGAGTTTCCGGATCGCCGACAAAGGTAGGCCAATGTACAGCGCATTACAGTAATCGAGCCTCGAGATGACTGTAGCTTGGATCACCGTAGCCAGGTCGCAGCGGGAGAGATAGGGAGCCAGACGTTTTGCCTGTCGTAGGTGGTAAAAGGCTGTCTTGCAGGCGCAGGCAATCTGCGCCTCCATAGACAGCTGGGAATCCAGCCGGATCCCTAAGCTCTTAACTAAAGGCTGCGAGCATAGTGCCACGCCGTCAAACGTCGGCAACTGGATCTCCCGGGCGGCCCAGCCACAAGATCTCCGTCTTCGCCGGGTTCACCTTCAACTTACTGGCTCGCAGCCATCCAGTTCCGGCTTCTAGGCAGTGATGGAAATTATTGGGTACAGATTCCGCCCCGGCGTCCATCCTCAGAATGAGCTGGGTGTCATCAGCGTACTGATGGCACTCCAGCCCAAAACTCCGCACCAATTGAGCAAGTGGTCGCATGTAGATGTTAAATAACAGCGGGGAGAGAATGGCCCTCTGAGGAACTCTGCAATGTAAGGGGGAGCCCTCGGAGACCACCCCTCCCCACTTCACTCGCTGCAGGCGGTTTTGGAGGAAGGAGGACAGCCAGTTTAAGGCTGTCCCCCTTACCCTCACCACCGCCAGGTGGTGTGTCAAAAGCTGGTAATCGACAGTATCAAACGCTGCCGTGAGGTCCAATAACACGAGCAGCCTCGGTCCAAGTGGCAACGGAGTAGGTCTGTGATGGAGACCAGGATGGTCTCTGTCCCATGGCCCGAACGGAAGAGTAAAATTAATAAGAATAATAATAAACAGAGTAAAATAATACATTTTATTATTTTAATTGTGTTTGACTGGGCTTGGTCCCCATGTAAGCTGCCCTGAGTCCCTTTGGGGAGATGGTGGCAGAATACAAAAAAGTTAATAATAATAATAGTAAAATAATAAATGTAATAATAAAATAGTGCAAAATAATAAATGTAATAAGAATAATAAATAGAGTAAAATAATAAATATTAATAACAATAATACATAAAAATAATAAATGTAATAATAAAATAGAGAAAAATAATAAATGTAATAAGAATAATAATAAATAGAGCAAAATAATAAATATTAATAACAATAATAATACATAAAGAAAAATAATAAATGTAATAGTAATAATAAATAGAGTAAAATAATAAATGTAATAATAACAGAGTAAAATAATAAATAACTGACTCAAGTATAAGCTGAAGGGGGCTTTTTCTGCCTAAAAAGGCGGCTGAAAATCTTGTCTTATACTCGAGTATATATGGTGGGTGCAGTGTGTTCACTGCTAGATTCACCGCACTAATTGAAGTTTACAAACCTTGAACAGATGTAGCCTAATGTGTAAAGCTCATTGCAGAAGTCCACTCTTGAGGTTAACGTTTAATAACTTACCTTTAATATCTTAATTTTAATTATATTACTGGAAAAACACCTATGACAAAAAAAACCAACTTTGTAAAAATATAGAAAACAATATTATGCAATATCAAATAAAGCCAGTCAGTAGAAATATGCAGTCAACAGCTAGAAAAGGCCTTTCAACAGAAGAACATCTTTTCCTATGGCTGGAAAGGTGGCCTGGTAGATTCTGTTTGACAACAACTTTCACAATCTATCTCTGTCATCAGTAGAACCTACCAAAGTTTGTTTCACTTTGATCTAGAGACTGGCAATGAATGTGTGGACAAATATATGTTGGTCATACTGACTTGATTTTGTGTGTGTGGGTGTGTGTGTGCGTATATGTGCCTTAAAGTGCATACATGTTTTCATTAATAGCCAAGTATATTTTATTTGAATAAATAGTCTAATTTATTAGATTATATATTGCTTCCTACAAGAACATTTATTTAAAAATGAACAAAACATAAAAATATGATTTTTAATAACATACAACTGTATTAAGGTTGTCTATCCTAAATAACAGCCATATATTTAAACTGTGATTTGTTTGTGGTCAGTCTCTTAAATTATGACATTGTAGAATGTCTGCTGCTGTTTTCAACAGATTTGGGAAACAAGTAAGGTATGCAGCTTCTCTGCCATTGTGCTAAACCGTGAAATAGATGTTGTGTTTCTGGACAGTGACGTGATCATCTTAGCCATTGATAGTTCAAAGTGTCTGCAAGTAAGTATGTTTGAGTGCGCTGAATAATACTTGTTTGGATTGCATTGGATCATTCTGTTCTATAAATGCAAAGACTTGATCAAGTTTCATTTCACCATCTCTAAACAAAGAAGAGTTCGATCATTATTCATGCTGAATCCTTAGGTTTAAGTATTTTTTCAATTATGTATTGTTTCCTAGCTTATTAATGGATACACAGGCAACACCATTTATTTGACCAAAGAACAAAATTCTTTCATTTGCTGTTGCTGCTTGAGCCATGATCTGAAGGTTGCTGCATTTGGAGAAAAGAATGGAACAGTAAAGGTAAATAACTGATTCCATGAATGAGTTCTCTTTGTTTGTATTCGCTGCTTGTTATTTTTTTAATTACAGTGCAGTTTTTAAAAAATAACAATACAATTTTTTTAAAGCACAAAATGGCACTTGTAGCATCATAGCCAAAATCTGCAGAGTTTGAATTGGTAATTCAAATACATTGAATATCATGTTCTTCACAAGCTACGTATTTCCAACATTACTTGGCAGCAGACTAAAAATAGATTAGAAAGTTTTATGAAGTCACACTTAGAATTGTATTCCTTTTGCTGATATTCAGTTCACATCAAATTACTTTGATGAATTATATGCATATTTATAGGATATGTATGTTTATTTAGCTATGCAGTGAATATCAAAGTAATCTGTTCATAATAACTGTATAAATTTTGTTGTAAAATCTTGTGATTTTTGTCTAGTAGTACATAGTAGATGTACATCAGATTACATCTGCCACAAGAGTGGGTGAGCTGTGCATCTTCAGATTGGATCAACCCTACTTACAGTTTCATCAGGACAAGCCAGACATTTCCTTCTTCCTTAATGTTGCTGGCTGTCCACATCAATTAGGACATTATGCCGCTTGCATTGCCATTATGTCAAAGGGGCCTTAGTTTTCTGTGTGAACAAGATTGCGGAATTCTGCAATTCTCAAAGATGCTTTCATAACAAAATAAAAGAGTCTGCCAGTTTTTTCACAGCATTTTTTTAAAAAAAATTAAATGTGTGTTTTTAGACAATTCATCTGACTTCTGAACTGGCTAGAAAGTATCTTCCAGTCTGTATCCACGCCACACGGTCTGTGGCTATGTTGGTCACCTTTCTCAAAAGCATTTTACTGGAATAACTCTGCAGAGTAGCTGTGTGGTTATAGCCCTTGACCTTCATTTTTCATTACAGAACGGATGCTCAGTCCAGGGCTGGTGTTCGCTTTTGGGAGAGCAGTGTTGTTTATTGTTTATCATGACATTCCTTCCTTGTTTGGTAGCTTGCTATTCTTCTATTTGTGTGAATCACAGAGACCAAGGGCAGGATGATACCTGTAAGTTTTAAGTGGCCATCTATGAATTCACACAACCTTTCCCATCCTCCCCTCACCATGTCTGCTTTCCTTTAGATCTATGGATGCTACTGCATTGGCCTCCATGGAGCTGAGGGTATAGGCAAGGGTGGGGGTATGAGTCACCTAAGAATTACCACCAAAAACCTTACATTACAGATTTAGAAGTTACACAAGCACAGATAAGCCATTTGTATGATATAATAGATAACCACTCAGAGTTACAGATATGCAACCTGTCTTTTCATCATTAAGCTCTTAGCATCAGAAGATATAAAAATTAACATCCTACCAAAAACTTCAGGAAATGTTGGTGGGTTAATATAAAGTAGGGTGGATGAGAACTAAAAACTGTACTTGGAAAGCAAATTTCAATCAATTTGGCTTTTTTTCTTTTTGGTTAGGCAATGCCAATAACCTAGTCCTTGATTTTTTAAAAATCACATTAATTACACTAGTACTTTTAATTAATATTTGGGTGCTTCATTCTTTGCTATTATGTTTTTCTTTGTGTACACTATGAATTTCTCACATGTTTCTGGTCTTATTTTTCAAAGGTCTTAAGTCTGCCAAATGGAAATACTTTAAATTCTAGAACTGGACACAAAGAAGCTGTACAACACTGCCAGTTTACTTTTGATGGGAAAACACTTATTTCAAGCTCTGATGACTCGACTATACAGGTGTTGAAATATTTGAACTGTTGTTAGAACATATGTAATGGTTCTGTCTAGTAAGACATCAAATCTCTCTAACATTTATGATGATGGTATGGTCATTTTTTTTCCTAAACTTAAAATACCATCTGAGAATGTGTGTGTGTGTATGTTATGAAAAAGTAACTCCCAAATTTGTAATGATCAGAGATTACTTCAGATACATTGTTTTGGGACTTTTGTCATCAAATTAGTCAACAAATTTATTTTTAAAACTATTTTTTTCATGGTAGTAATGGGACATGCACCGCTGAAGATAATCAAATATCCTTTTGTTTTTGGTAAAGGATGCATCAGTATCTAAAAATGAAAACCTGTTAAAGTGGCCATCTATCAGGGGTAATTTGTGCTTATGTGCCCATTAATGCAGTCTGGTCAGTAGTGCCAGACCTTCTTTAGAATTTGAATCTTGGAACGGGGATCATTCCTGCAAGAGGCATGTGCTTCAAGATTTTGTAAACAGAATATAACAAGAAAAATGTCTAGCATTCCTTCCCATGGAACTTGTGCTATGCTGCTGTTTGAAGTGACACGAATTCCCAACAAGATGCCGGCCTATGTGAAAGAAGTACTAGATCCAAGTGCCTGATGTCTTTATATTTGTTTTGAAAGAAATAGTGGTGGATGAATTCAAAAACTGTTTTCTTAATCTTTTGTGGCTGTTTTAATCAGGTATGGAATTGGCAGTCAGAGGAATGCATTCTTCTAAAAGGTCACAATGAACGTGTCAAGAAATTTCTTCTTCTAAAAGATTCAAGTCTTCTGTCATGGTCATTTGATGGGACAGTTAAGGTAAATAAAAAGTCTTCATACTGACAGCCTAGATTGGGGCTTGTAGCTAAAATTACATGGAAGTGAACAAAATTCATATCAAATTCTGTATTTGTTCTGATTCTTTAAAAGTAAAATTCAGCACATCCAGAGAAATTATTCAGGGGATCTCCTTTTAATTGTAAACTGTAAAATGAACACTGAATGAAGATTATTTGATGTTTTAAAGCCATAAGTTACATATTATTTTGAAAAGAAAACAAGTACATTGGCATTATTTTCAAAGTGCTGGTTTTGACCTTTAAAGCTCTATACGGTTCTGGCCCAGCTTACTTGTCCGAACGCATCAGCCGCTACGTCCCACCTCGTAATCTAAGATCATCCGGGGAGGTCCTGCTCTCGTTCCCACCTACTTCTCAAATGCGGTTGGTGGGGACGAGAGATAGGGCCTTCTCGGTGGTGGCTCCCCGTCTGTGGAATGCGCTCCCTATTGATATACTGTACGATCTGCCTCATCCCTCCTGACATTCAGGAAAAAAGATTGGATTGAAATGGCAAACTGGTGGACATGACCTAAGGCTTCTATTATGGACGGATACTGTTTTTAACCTATGTGAATGTATTTGATATATTTTAATGCTAATTGTATTTTAATGTATTTTAATGTTAACTGTATTTAATGTATTTTAAATTTTTGACTGTTGTGATTTCTATTATATGTTTACTGTGTTTTGGACATCGAATTGTTGCCATTGTGAGGCTGCTCTGAGTCCCCCCTCGGGGGTTGAGAAGATGCGGGGTAGAAATGGTGGAAATAAATAAATAAATAAACAAATAAATTTTTGCATGCTTTGTACCAAAATAATCATTCACTTCAAGATTCTATATTACAGCTTTGGAACATAGTTACTGGAGAATTAGAAAAAGATGTCATCTGCCATGAAAACGCTATTCTTTCTTGTGCAATTTCACCTGATGCCACTATGTTTTCTACTACCTCTTCTGACAAGACTGCCAAGGTGAGCAAATATTTACACACACATGCTGAATTTTCTGTACCACTAAAATGATCCAGCCAGAGATTTTTTAAAAATTACATGCAGTTTATTTTAGTGAGGGAAGTACATGTATATTTAATTTCTTGGGGTTGGTGAGAGGAGGAACCCATAGGATAGATTTCAAGCTATCATCAGTCCAAACAGGCAGGGAAGAAGGGTAAAAGTTTTCATTCAGACAGCATCTTGGTTCATCATTTTTCCCCTGCCTCTGGCCAGAGCAGAGCCTTTTGTGTTTTCTTTCCTTATTGTCATTTATCCCTTTCTTGGTTCTAAACAGGCTTTTTCTCCTTAATATTTTATTCTACATCTTTTACTTGATTATTTTTCATAATAAAAGGGGAATTTCTGACTCACTATCCTCCTGTTTTCATAAACTACCTGCATAGAAGTTTTCACCTTTATATTTTGTGAAATACATTATCAGTGTTGATCTGAGTAGTTGAGGACCAAATGTCTCTTAGTGCTAGAATGTAAAATGAAGTTAAATACAATATGCTGAAATACAAATTAACCAATATATTTAATTTTTTAATCTTCAGATATGGAGTTTTGAAACATCATCAATGCTTCATAAGCTAAATAGTCATGAAAGCTGTGTAAGATGCTGTGTTTTCTCACGTAATAATGAACTGTTTGCCACAGGAGACGACAATAGAGAAATACGGGTATTCCATTTTGTTACTATTGAATTATTTTTATATACCTTGGGTGGTGGGAAGTACTATATCAAACTGTAGATTATCTACACAGATAGATAATTAATGGCTCATTTAGTCTTGTAAGGTCTTTGTGTGTCTGTGTTTTGAAATTGCATTCCTACAATAACATTATATAGTGAAGAAAGGTGTCATAGTTATAATCATAGAATTGGAAGAGACCATAAGAGTCATCTGGCCCAACCCCCTGCCATGCAGGAATAAGAGCACTCCTATCAGATGGTCATCCAGCCTCTGTTTAAAAACCCCAGAGAAGGAAACTCTATCACACTCTGAGGCAGTATATTCCACTGTCAAACAACTTTTATCATCAGGAATGTTTTGCTAATTTTTAGGTGGAATCTATTCTCCAGTAGTTTCACTCTGTTGCTTCATGTCTTAATTTCTGGAGCAGTAGGGGAAAAACTTGCTATACCTTCTGTATGACATCCTTTCAGATACCTGTATGTAATTATCATGTCAACTCCTAACTTTCTCTTCTCGGGGATAAACATAAGCAGCTCTCCAAGCCACTCCTCATAGGGCATGGTTTCCAGAAAATAAAATGAATGAGAAACTTTTAAATGGTTGCAAAATATTTAGAAGGATAATAATAAGAAAAGTTTAATGTACATACCTTTCTGTAAAGTCGTTTTAGAGACAGTATAGTACACCTCGCTGAGTGGGTAGAATACATTTGGAGACTGGAGGTTTCAGAAAACACTGAACAAGTATCTTACAAAGATATGTGGGTGTGGGAAACTTTAGTTCCAGTAAAGTCTTTAAACGGTATTATGTATGATCCTATACTACATGTATGTTTTATATTATTTTTGACTCAGGTGTGGGATGTCTCAAGAGGTGAGCTGCTCCATCTCTGTTCTCGTGCTTCAATCGATGAAGGCGAATCAGCACACGAAGGCTGGGTAACAGATCTTTGCTTTTCCCCTGACAGTAAAATCCTGGTTTCTTCTGCAGGATATATAAAGGTATATAATGGTTAATGAAATAACATTATGTTTTTACAATGTATTTGAAATGATTTAATATTATTCAGTAAGCTCCCTGTATAGGTAATAGCTAGCCAGGATGCTATCTCATCCCTCTTTGGTTGAAAATAGACATCTCCCAACAAAGCAAAATTAGTGTTAAAATATAATGTTTTCAACATCATTCTGTCCTGAAATTTGAGACTGAAAAAGGGATAGCATGTTTTTATCAAATATATAGAGAAAAATAAGACCTAAGTAGTGTAGTTTGTGTTGTCTAGAACAATGCTTCCTTAACTGTGGATTCCAATCCCAAGTGGGGTAACCCTAGCTCTGTGTTGAGGTCCCGAAAAATATGGCAACAGTAAAACCTTTCTGAATGTGACCTAGTGGCTGTTTTAGACATTTACGCAAATCTCTTTTTACTGTGGGCTCTGCAAATGATACTTAAGCTGCACTTCATAAAAAGAAAAATCAGCCAGATTAGCAAGCTTATCGGTAGATGTTTGATTTTTATACCTATTTTTTATATCTATATACCTGGGTTTACATAAAAAAATTCACAGGCAAAAAGGGGTTATGAGTGGAAAACTTTAAGAAGCCCTGGTCTAGAACATGTTGCACTGAGATCATTTCTTCCTAAGTGGGAACATGTTTCTTTCTTCCCTTTAGTGGTGGAATGTGGATACTGGTCAACCCCTACAAACATTCTACACAAATGGAACGGATCTTAAATCTCTGCATGTGTCCCCAGATTTCAAAGTATGTGTGACTGTCGATAATCTTGGCATTCTTTATGTTCTACGGATTATGGAATAATTCTTTTTGATGCTGTGACAACTTTTGTAACTGCAGCATTTTGAGCCAAAAGCCTCTTTTGAGGGAAAATCTTTTTTTAACTCTTATGAAATGTGAAGTGATTTCTACTCTGACATACATTATGCATACGTTTATTTGTACATGTTTCAGAATCTGCACACATTTTCTATTTTGCATTTGATCAGCCTTTTAAAGTTTGATTTCTATCTTGTAAATAATGTTGTGGCTACTATTAAGAGTGCTTCCACAGAATGAATGGAATTTGCAAATGTAACTAGAAGGGTGATGATTTCCCCATCCTCTTTAGACTCCCTATACCATAGAATGCATTGCGGAAGCCTGAGAATCCCTCTGGATCTGATTTTGGGTCGTGATAGAGCTGCATTGGGGAATAGAAGGAAAGGGAATTGTCCTTGTGCAATGTTGAATTTAGGCTAAATAAATGTACTACGGGTAATTGAAAGGAGTATGATGCACTGAAATTACATTATTGATCTTGTTGTTAAAAGTATGTGCAATTGTAGAAAAAAGCATAGATTTTATTGCTGTTTTATAAATGCAGATAGATTTATAAGGTAAATTCTGAAAGCTTTGATAAATTGTATGAATGTCGGAAAATCCTAATATTGTAAAATCAAATATGCCATGTTACTCTAATGAGTAGCAGTTTGTGATTTTCAGACATAAGTAATCTAAGCACAGTGTTCCTTGGCATCATCCCACACTACATGCCCAGAGGATTTGCAAGCTTATGTCTACTCGTATGAAAAGCCATTTCAGTACTTTTTCTGTTTGTTGTTTCAGATTATGTTTAAAACATTGCCATTCTATGTTTGCTAACATTTTTTCTCAGCTGTTAAAAGTTGCAGTATTGTGGTCTGATAAAATAATTTTTAAATTGCATTAAGTCTAATACAGAAAATGGAAGTAAAATATCCTGATTTTTTTCCATTTCTGGGTTTCTGCATTCTTTCTACCATATATGTAAAATACCAACATATTGTTATTTTAACTAACAATATTATGATAAGGGGATTATAAATGTTAATTTTAGGGGAGACCAATCTCAGATTTCCCTATCCAGCATAACTGACAGAATTTTGTTATGAGCTGCATGGTGAAAGTAGAATCTTGAGAACCTGTTTTTACTTCTTTCCTACTTAGCAGGAAACCTTCATGTGTTGAATGCAAAGAATGCCATACAAAGAGATGTTAAGAAAATCTGTCCTTTTTTGCACAAAATTCAATGAGACCTTGAATGAGAGACAGAGATGCAGAGTTACTTTGGTTACCAGTTATCAAATTTGATGTCAGTGAGAAAAGTATGTTGGGCTTGGTGATTTATGAGAATCAAGCACAAATGCTCCAGCTCATAGAAAATGTTTTCAGTGAAGTTTTTCAAATGAGAATATCTTTTTTAAATATATATATATATTGGTGCTATCGATTGCAAGTGCAGATAAAGCAAGCTGTATAATTAAAAGGGGAATTATTGGTTTATTACATTTGGAGGGAGAAATTGTTTCCAGTTTATCTAGCACTAGAAGACGTAGCAGGAGTACTAATAACATCACAGTTTAGCTTTTGGCTATGCTGTGCTTTTGGCTATATTGCCATCCTTCATGTTAATTGGTATATATCTGTGCAGCAAAGGAAATTTTTTAATTTGCTGACCAGTCTGAATTTTTAAAATGACATTAGAACTTTGTCATGGCAACATTGTTGAGTTTGATTGAACAAGTTTTTGAATTGTTAAGCAATAAATATTTTAATATAATGTAAAATGCAGTATATTTTCCCTCATCTTTTCCTTATCAGTGTCCACGCACTTTTGATTTTATGTTTTCATCTTGAATCTGAAATACCATCCAGGAAAAAAAAGAATGCAATCCTGTGGGATTTTCAGGGGTTATATGGTTATATTACAATTGGTTGTGATGGCTCTATATTGCCTTTAGCATTTGATTCTCGAGAGTTCTTGCTTGTAGGCATATGCATTTCAGCTGACCGTTTATCTGTTTCTGCTGGCCAGATACTGGTAGACTCCCCCCCCCACATCTATTTTTGCCACCTCCCGAATACAGGCATGCAGCCGGATGGTGTTTGTGGACCGCAGCTGAAAAATACGGGTAGATTCAGGCTCCGCTTATTGTCATTTTAGGCAATGGCATCATTTGTCCTTATATCCTTCATTAAGACCAGGATTTAAATGCATCAGAGTTAAAATACCACTCTTTTCTGCAATCCTTTCCCCTTCAGTCTGTAGAGGAGACCTAGATTTAATGCTTCCTTAATGCTGTTTATACTCTAGAAGAGACAGGTACTATAGGCGCTACAGGTGCACACATTGTCCCTCATGCAGCTTTCCAAGGCATTTTAAGGACGCTTCCCACTTCCCAGGGAAGGAAGAGCGATGACCTGGAGCTGTCCTACCCTGGGCTTCTTTTAAAAACTTATCTCTTTTCTCTTGATTTGCACTGCAGGCCCTGCCTGGAGTAGTGTCTGCCCCCCCCCCCTCAAAGCCTTTCTGCTTCGGGTTTAATGCTTCTTTAAAGCTGTTTCTGCTTTCTACTGTAGAGGAGAGCTAACTAGGTGGTGGTAGTTTTCCCAGAATGAGGCTTTTCTTTTTGTTTTCTGGGATTACTAGTATTAATTATTATTACCTTTTAAAAGTATTTACTGAAGGAGAGGACTGGAGGAGAAAAAGAAGCAAAAAAGATGACTCTCCCAAGCCCCCAAACGCGTGCACGTAGCCCACCCTCCCATCCTGCACATTCCCAACTCTCAGTCCCAGTAAACAAAAAGAACCAAGAAAATGAAGGAAAATCACAAAGATTCAAGAGAGAGGCCAAGCCAGAAGCCAAGCCAAAAAACACACTGAAGCCAGGACACAACTGTGATTTGAAATAGGGAAGGAGGAGCCATGACCGGCTGCCACGCGGTCTCATTACAGATGGGAAAATGTGAAAGCTGGGCCCTTGCCGTTACAGCCATCCTGTAGAACCAAAGAAACTAGTTTGGCCGAAGTAAAACTGCTAAAACGGATCCATGCACAAGTCTGCTTGCTTGAGAAGAAGATTGCCAAGGAGAGACTTGTGTGCTTCTCATAGGAATATCGTTAGTCACTTTATAAACAAACCCCTTTGGTCAGATCCAAAAGCGCTCTCATATTCTTCTTTGGAGATTCAACTGAGCAATTCTCCTTATATACTGAATGTTCTTACTATGGCGGAACTCTGTAGTTTTTCCAGTAGAATCCGTAATGAGAATCTGGTGTGATTAGGGCTAGAACTTGTTGTATTTGCTGTGCATAACCACCATGGGTCCCATGTTGTGACCCAGCTATGGCAGCAATAAAGTCCAGGAGTAGAAAAGGATAACAAATGTTTATTTAACAAAACATGGGAGTTGGTCTAACAAAAAATAGCCTTTCGTCGGCTGGAGAAAAACCCTCACTAAACCCAGGAATCCCTAAACCAAAAATGCCGAAGATAAAAGAACTTCAAAGCAAATAGCAGACGTCCGTCTGTGGTATCCAGTAGAGGAATGTTCAAGAAGCGAAGTCAGTCACCGGTCCAAGGTCGTCAGGTAGGAGAAAATCAATCAGGATAAGGAGGAGACGTCACCAGGTCGAACAGGAGCTAAGTATATTAACAAACACATAACTTGCAGCCCCCCATACCACCCAGCATCTGTCTCCCTCCAAGTAATACTATACCCAGTTCAGTAGCAGCCACTCACAGTATTCACACGAGGATCAAGAGGCACACGGCAGTAGCTAAACAAAAGAGTAGACATAAATCCAGAAACCCCCCATCTTTTCCCCAAATCAGCTAGAGCTGCCATAGCAGCTCTCCCAAGAACACAAAATGAATAAAGAACCCAATAACTCACGAGTAGTCTGGAAAATCAGGAACAAGAATACCAGGAACCAGGATACATGAGCTAGAACAATAATAACTCCTTGACCACCGCAGGGATCAAGCCAAATACTCATATTTCTTATAGGACTCTCAATCAGAGTCCTCGAAGACTCCACCCAGCTCCAAAGCATCAGCATTCCTATTCCCTGCAGCTGTAGCACCAGGCCCAGATCTCCAAGCCAGCCAAAGCTCTTCTTGGCTTAAAGGGACCCCCTCAGCCTCAGAATGCGAAGACGGCCAGTCCCGGTCCGTCTGGAACCCCAGAAACGTGCTGGTCCCCGAGTCCGCATTACATACATCCCTCACCTCCTGCACCAATGCCGAATCCAGATCCGTATCACTTTCCTCTGACTGCAATTCTGCATTCCCTGTGAAACCCTCAAAAGAGCCAGACTCAGAAGGCTCCCTAGGTAAACGCTGGATTTTCCTCCTTTGTTCATTGTCTTCATTAATGCTCGAGTCACTAGCCACCCTCTTTCCTCCAGCTGTAGGAGCCTGGTCATTCAGAGCCGCGCCCCAAACTGAGCTATTGCTTGATGTTACTGCCTCCACACCTCCCTCCATGTTACTACCTGTAGCAACTAGAGGCTCATTCACAACATCCCATATTGGGAGAAAGGTGGAATAATAAGCAAATATATGGTCTTGTCTTTAAATAAATGGTCATGTCAAAATGAATAGTCTCTTTTAATGTCATAACCATGGAAACAATACTTCATAGTGAAAGGCAGGTTTTCATATTGCATTTCACATAACAGATGCAGGTATGCAATGCATATGCTAATGCTAGTAAGATGGTTGTTGTTGCATCCTTTGCTATATATTGTGAAAGGTAGCAATGTGCACAAAATGGCATGCATCAAAATAAAGGCAGAAAGACACACAATTTCTAGATCTTTCTTCTCACCTCTTCGGAAACAGCAGAATGATATAAAGAGAAATAATTTAGTTGTTTTAGTGGAAAGATTACAAAAGGTTTGAGAAAGAAAAGATATGTACTGAGAGAAAGATGTCTTAGAGTTAAAAGATGAAAGAAAACGAATGAGACATATGTTCTAAAGCAGGGCTGTCCAACTTCTACCGGACCTGTGGGTGGAGGACACCGGGGCTTTGACTTGGAGATAGAGATGAAAACCAAAATCCCAGTCTCAAGTCCCAGTCCCTGCTTTGAACTGGATTATATTGCAGTGTGGATTCAGGGCCCTTCACACAGCCATATAACTCAGAATATCCAGGCAGGAAACCCCACAAAACCTGCTTTGAACTGGATTGTATTGCAGTGTGGATTCAGGGCCCTTCCACACAGCCATATAACCCAGAATACCTGCTTTGAACTGGATTATCGGAGTCCACACTCATATAATCTGGTTTAAAGCAAATAACATGGGATTTTATTCAGATGTGTGGAAAGGAAGTCAAATAAGAAGCCAGGGCCCTTCCACACAGGCCTATAACCCTGAATGATAAGGCATAATATTCATTCTGCCTCTGCTAATAATAATAATAATAACAACAACAACAACAGGTTCCTGGAGTAGGAGACCTCCAAGGGCCATCCAGTCCAATCTCCTTCTGCCATAAGGGGAAAACACAATCAAAGCATTCCTCACAGATGACCATTCAGCCTCTGATGATGATGATGATGATGATAATAATAATAATAATTACAATGGGGTCCTAGAATAGGAGACCTCCAAGGGCCATCCAGTCCAATCTCCTTCTGCCATAAGGGGAAAACACAATCAAAGCATTCCTCACAGATGGTCATTCAGCCTCTGATGATAATAATAATAATATAATAATAATAATTACAATGGGTTCCTAGAATAGGAGACCTCCAAGGGCCATCCAGTCCTACCTCCTTCTGCCATAAGTGGAAAACACAATCAAAGCATTCCTCACAGATGGCCATTCAGCCTCTGATGATAATAATAATAATAATAATATTAATGACAATGGGTTCCTAGAATAGGAGACCTCCAAGGGCCATGCAGTCCAATCTCCTTCTGCCATAAGGGGAAAACACAATCAAAGCATTCCTCAGCCATGTTGAATCAAACCTTAACTCTCATGAGAGCAACAGAAAGTACTGAACCTTGAGTTTGGGAGTTGTAGTTCTCCTCCATCCAGAGAGCACTGTGGACTCAAATAATGATGGATCAGGACCAAACTTGGCACGAAGCCTCAGGAGAGGAGGAAGCTGGAAAGGGAATGGGTGAGCACCCCCCCGTGCTCCGAACTCAGCCCCGCCCCTTTTTAGCTCTGGCCACGCCCCCTCTCACTCGTGCACTCTCTCCTTCCCTCTTTCCTTCAGGTGGTGGAAGGGGGAAGGAATGAAAGGGGGAAAGAGAGAAAGAAGGAGGGAGGGAGAGGGAGGGGGGAGGGAGGGAGGGAAGTAGGAGGAGGAAGAGAGCCTGCTCCTCATCCCTGCCCCGCCCCTCACCCCCCGGCCGCAAAAGAAATAAATAAAAATATTCCAAAAAAAGATATCTTGCAGGAGGGTAGGGGGCCGTGGGGAAGGGGCTGGGGGGGCGTATACGGCCCGGGGGCCGCCAGTTGGACAGCCCTGTTCTAAAGCCTCTGGTGAAAGAAATTTATACTTTCAGTGTTCACCTCACATCCAAACGATGCTGCAGCTTTTCTGTAGGATGAATCAGATTTATACAAATGGAAGTAAAATAATCTCTCAAGAAACATGAAAAGAAGAAAAACTTTGGACAGAAATGATGAGCTTAAACACAATGTCTCTTGATCCTTGCTAAAAATACACAAGTGCTCTCACTAATAATGCTGGCATTTACCGGATCCTCCTTGCAGATGCTTTTCACACATTAAAAATGCACCTTTTGTAGACAAAATACAGCCTTTCCATAGTAAATAAGAACAAGATAAATAAGAATAAGCTTAAAGTTAGATCTTGCTCTTGGAGTCAGCACGGTGTAGTGGTTTGAGCACTGGATTACAAATCAGGAGCCAAGGTTTGATATTCTGCCCAGCCATGGAAATCCACTGAGTGGCCTTTGGCATGTCACACTCACTTTCAGCCTTAGTGGAAGACAAAAGCAAACCCTCGCTAAAAAAAACCTTAGCAAGAAAAAAAAAAGATGAGAGATTCACCTTATACTCACCGTGACTTGAAAATGACTTGAAGGCACACTGTAACAAAACAGCTTGCTGCCTGAAGGTGTTAGACTTTATACCCATGTCTGGTCTAGGCCATACATTCATTTTTCTTCTCGCTCCCAAGTTTTGATTCTTGGCTCGGTTGAAAACTGAAGGGGGCAAAGTCTCATTTGAAGTTCTCCAGCCTCTATTTCTGGGCAGTGCCAAATACGGCCCATTTGGTGAAGGTGGTTCTATACTTAGAAGAATGGATATTCAAGATTTTTTAAAAATCAGTGTTCCAATAACAGCCTTCTGAAGGAAGCATTTCCTTCAGAGAATTTTAATTTATGTGGTTTGGGATTATAGTATAAATTTGGGGTTAGCCTGGTACTTTTTGCCCTGTGTGTAATTCCTTTACATGATGAAGTTCCTTCCATCCCTTCCTGATGGATGTTACCTGTTTTGCACAGGCATGCATAAAAGAGTACTGTTTGTTCTTCCAATGAAAAGCAGAATTACTGTATTGATGCTAATTAGCAATCTTTATTTTGCAAATCAGTTTGGATTAGGAGGAAACTATTGATACAATAAAAAGGGGGGAGGTCTTGCAGCATGCAGGTTGAGAGGGAAAGGGAAGCATTTGATTTTCTCCTCCCAGATAGTTCAGTGCTTCCAGAGACATAGGACCAAATAATGGTTCAGATTTTGCTGAGTTTGGAATATCTAGACATCTCTATTAAGGAAATGTGATGTCCTGAATTCCCTTTGTTTTGTAGTTATAAACAAATCCATTTTATCCTCCATTGTGAGAAAAGTGGTTGAAATGGCTTTTAGTATCTCGTGACTGCCTATTAATGGAAAACAAGGCATGCCTCTTCTATGTAATTTTAAAGTCATTGTTTTTAAAAATGTTTTTTCTCAATTCAATCTTTCTACTCCAGTGTGAATCCTAAACACTAGGCTAAAAGCTTTTTTGTGCTATTCCATGGTAGTTATCCCATGGTAAATATAGCACTTTCTTTTTCCATATATTAGAAAGGTAGCTTGAAGGGAAATTGCATTGGTGGTGCATTGAAAGGAGCCTTCATATGAAGCGGATGAGAGCTGTAGCATAGAGATTGCTTAGGGAAATACTAATTATAGTTTCCCTTAAAGCAGAGCACTTCCATATGAAATGCATTGGGGTTTGGCTTGGTGTTACTGCACAACTTTGAGTTTTATCTTCATTATTTGATTTAATAAGTCACTAAATAGCTGAAATTTAAAGCTGTTAAAGGTTACAGCTAACATGGCTTTCCTTCTTTTCAGAAGCCAGGCAAAACTGTATAGTATTGTAGATACTGAGCTTCCCTTGGCTGCAAAGGTAGCTACTAATTCAGCATTTTTACAAACTACAAGAAAGAGACATTCAGATGTGGGTTAACTTTTATTGCTGAACCTGCTGGGCAGGAGTCACACAATCTAAACATTAAATTTTCCTTAATACTAGATTTCTGGTTTTCCCAGTTTTGTCTCTTGTTGAATATCTCTTGTTCTTCCTCAGTGGTGTTGTTCATTCGTTCAGTCGCTTCTGACTCTTCGTGACCTCATGAACCAGCCCACGCCAGAGCTCCCTGTCAGCCATCACCACCCCCAGCTCCTTCAGAGTCAAGCCAGTCACTTCAATGATACCATCCATCCATCTTGCCCTTGTTCGGCCCCTTCCTTTTTCCTTACATTTTCCCCAGCATCATTGTCTTCTTTAAGCTTTCCTTTCTTCTCATGATGTGGCCAAAATACTTCATCTTTGCCTGTAATATCCTTCCCTCCAATGAGCAGTTGGGCTTTATTCCTTGAAGTATGGACTGGTTGGATCTTCTCACAGCCCAAGGCACCCTCAGAACTTTCCTCCAACACCACAATTCAAAAGCATCTATCTCTCTTTGCTCAGCCTACTTTATGGTCCAGCTCTCACATCCATAGGTGACTACGGGGAATACCATGCATATCTTTGTTACCAGTGTGATGTCTACTGAATCCGGGGAGTGGGGTGGGATCCCTCTGTTAGGCCCAGCTTCTGCCAACCTAGCTGTTCAAAAACATGCAAATGTGAGATCAACAGGTACTACCTTGGTAGGAAGGTAACAGCACACCATGCAGTCATGCTGGCCATATGATCTTGGAGGTCTCTGCAGACAACACCAGCTCTTCGGCTTAGAAATGGAGATGAGCACACCCTCCAGAGTCAGACACAACTAGACTTAATTTCAGGGGAAACCTTTACCATTACTTCTTCTTCATGTGGTCTGTGAAATCCACACATATGGGTTTTCCCTTGCGCATGCGCAGATTCTCAGATACTCTAACTAGAAAGATCTAAAAACAAGCACCGCCCATCCTCCCATCAGCCCTATCACCCAAGGCGGGGCTTGCTCCTCAGTCCTTTTTTCCGCGTGATTGCTCTCTCTAGTATTTTCCTTCGACCAAGACCTTCCCTTCGACTTCTCCAACCTGACTACGGACCTTCTTAAGGCTTGCTATGTCTGCCCCTATTTTAAAAAAAGTGCTCAGCTTGCGGGGTTAACCTGCCTGAATCTGATAAGCACTCAAAATGCCTGTTGTGCCTGGGGGAGGCCCACCTCAAACAAGCCTGCAATATTTGCAAGAGCTTTACTGCAAGGGCCCAAAGGAGTAGAGATTTGCGCCTTAAAGTGCTCCTGTACGAACAAGCTGTGGTGCCAGATCAGCTCCGCCAAACCGCTCAGCCTTCTCCTGAACCTCAGCCTCCCCCCTCCCAGGCAGGAGAGCACCAGCCCCCCCTCCCTCCGCCACATGGCGGAGATCCGCTGGAGGGACCCTCTCCAGCACAGGATGAGCCGCCTAAAAAGCAGGCAAAGCCTTCCAAAAAGGCCCCCCCACAAGGCTAAACAAAAAGAAAAAGATAAAGAAAAGGAAAGGCAACAAAAAGGAGATACCTCACTGCCCAACCGGCCTTGAGCCCTCCTATGGCTGAACCGCCAGCAGCCTTCCTTGAGCTGCCTGATATGGAGCAGGACCCAGCGTCCTTACTTGAGCTCCAGGAGCCTCCTTTGCTGCTCCCTGTGGATGTGCTCACGTCCCAAGTGGACCGAGCCTTGCCTTCTCCCCTCCTCTGATTCAGCCTGCCCAGATGGATCCAGCCCCGCAGCGATCTCTTCCCGCTGCTTGCTGCTTCTCCGTGCAGCGCCGCTCAAAGAGAACCTCGCGCTGCTCGCCCTCCTCTTCCTCC